>JAOBYE010280874.1:0-15953 GCA_025403585.1 Parazoanthus swiftii | reverse complement strand
GCTTTTCAAGCGCCCTTGAAAATGAAAACCAAATTCAAGGAGTTTTCAAGGAGTTTAAGGAGTAGCACGAACCCTGGGGTTTTAATCAATAACTGTTGCTATGGCAACGGTTGTTTCACAGCATGTCCACAATCTTGGCCGACACTTTGAATTTTTAGAAAATGTTGTTTTTGTGAAAACTGCAGCAAACTTTCTCGAACTTAGTAGTACGGTACAGCCCAAAATAGGAAATTAGTTAAGAACAAAATGGAAAAACAGAAATTAGAACAGAACTAACTTACGTCAAAAGATATGTTCACGATCGGACTACAGATGCTGAAAGTTTCATTTTGAAGCTTTGTAGCAAATAAGATGTAACTTTCAGTACCTGTAGCCTAATTAATAACACATCTTCTGACGTTAATTAAATGTGTCATCACTTATAATTTATGCGAATTTAATTATGCAAAAGGAAGTTTGAATCAAGAAATGGAATTGTTTTCTCAAAATGTTTTCTATTTTCAATTAGTTCTTTTTGTTTTTGAAGATTTTGCTATTTGAGCCCATATATACAAGTTTTCGAAACACCCAAGATGGCGGCCAAGATGGCGAACATATTGTCTAATGACTGTTGCCATAGCAACAGTTTTCAATTTAAACTTTTTTGTTGTCATGGAAAGTAACAAGTAAGGTTGAAGCTGTTTACATGCCAAATGACCAGCTTTAATCTGTAACCATTTGGAAAATCTTAGATGGGGTGTCAAACGATTCCCCCCCCGTCCCCTTCAACGTTGGTGTTTCTCAAAAAGGCCCAAACGTTTAAGTGTTAAATTAACATTAAACATGAAAACGATATTGTATAATAGTCTATGATTGTGAACTTACGTTAAAAAGCAAATATAGGGAGGAAAAAACATATTGAATAACAATTTACCAGGCTTATAATTATAGACTTGTTACTTACAGCTCCTGTAAGGACGTTAGTCCTCTAAATGCGCCATTGGGTAGGGATGTTATCTGGTTGTGACGCAGACTCCTAAAAAAAACAGTTGCTCTTTTACAAGTATTTAGTGTAACAACTGCTATCCTTTAATGGTTACATTGGATTAGCTGTTATAAACATAAATCTCGAGATGTCTACCAACATAAAAATCTGTGAGTAAAGAATCTGCAAGTACTAGGCAAACTTAATAAACAATTGTAAGTCATGAGAAAAAACAAAATCTTATAAATAACGAGCGCCAAAATGGCTTCTGAAGTTTAGATTATAACATTTACTGCTGGTAATTTTTGTCAAAATCTTTGCATTTTATAAGCATTTATTATACTGTTATCCCAGTTAAACCTGTCTAAACTGCAAAACAACAAGTTTATGATTGCTATTGAAATTACAACAATCATGTTTTATTCATATAAAAGTCATTAAATTACAAAGAATTTAAAGTTTAGAATCGAAAGGTTAGAACGTTACAACAGTTGTCATACGTAATAATAATAATAATATATATATTAATTCGAATATTTGAAATGTCGGCGATTATATTATAGCAAAATGTACAGACATAATGGTTAAGTATAGGAGCACAATTATATACACTATCTTAGATAGTATCATGGATCGGTGAGTATCATTAAAATCAAGATGCCAGTATAAATCAAAATCAATAATTAAAACTTCAACGCAGTTCCAGGATATAAATTTTAGATGAAGCCAAACGAAGCGAATTGTTTTGTTGGAGCTACTTGTGTTTTTCAATCTACCTTATGAATGGCCATCCTGCGTATCCATCGCCCCTTTTCCAACAGTAATAAAAAACAAATTTTTGCTGATTTTAATGTGTTTTTACTGAACCATAAATCCCCTGATTATAATATTTTTCAGTAAAGCTCCTTGTATAAAAAGACCCTTCGCTATAAACTCTTCGCTTATAAACTATGTAAGCCACCTTGCTTATAATTTCTTTCGGTTATAAGCCGCCTCGGTCTAGAGTTCCCAAGTTTTAAACAAATTATTATAAGCACTTTCGCTTCTGAACCATTCGATTATACATCCGTTCACTTACATCTTCCAACGGATACAAATTCATTCAACCAGCAATTTATAACTTTTTTCCGATTTTCGGTATATCAGCAGCATTTTGACTCGTCAGTAATAACTCCCGCAATAGCCAGGATAACAGTTTACGCTATCAAGAAACAATTGTAGCAGACAAAAATGCTACGGACTTCATGGATAAAAATAGAGCCTATCGTAAGTAGTTGCAAGACTGGAAACTGGATAAATAAAAAACGTTCTGTAAGAATATCCAGATACAAGTTTTAAGCGAATTTTTAGGATTTTGGAAGAGGACCTATTGCAAGCCACCTGGCTTACCAGTAAACTGTCTTTTTTGAAGCGCCCTCGAGAGCAAGTCCCCATGGTTACAAGTCCCTTGGTCAAAAACTCTCTCAGTTAGAAACCCGTTATTTTCAAATTTTTCGGCTATAAGCCCTTTTGGTCATATGTCCCCTCGGTTGTATAATCCCCTTCGAATATCAGCACCACAGTGACTAGACAAAATATTTACTAACAAACAAATGTTTCCGTTATAATTTTTACTAAAAAAACTCGCAGACGCGTTACTTACAGACTTTGTAGTGATGTTATTCCCGTAAATGCGCTCTCGGGGATGGTTGTCATTTTGTTTAAATAAAAATTTCTAACAAACAAAAAAGAGATAATCGCTCGACCCTTGCCCTCCAAAATAAATTCTGCTCGGTTTTAAGCATCTCGGTTGTAAGTACCCTCTGTTAAAAGTACCTTCAAATATAAGCTATTTAGGACACAAGTTCCCTTACTTAGTTGCCCCTCGATTGTACGTGCTCCAGTAACAAGGTCACTTCTAACAAAAACCGTTATATGTTCCTCCATTGTACAAACCTCCCTTTTTCTTTCAGTATAATCGTTAGCATCAGAGTAAAATTGAAATTTGCATGGTTATTTTTGGATTATGTTGTGGTTAAGGTAGCTCAAAGGAACATATGGAATCATTTTTACACCTTAAAATGATTCTAAGAAAAATGTTTCTACAAGAGAAATCAACTTGAAACCTGCGGTAGCTGTAGTTGTATTGAGTTATGCTAGCAGAGAAAATTTATGGCAAAGTTGTTAATATGAAACTTGGAACTTAAGTTCACAATTTGAAATTTGTGAAAAAAATAGGTCATAAACATTCTTGATCGATTAATATCATATGGTATTTCATTCATGTGTCCTCACAAGTAATACACACACTTAAAGTAAACGCATTGAAAGCATTTGGATTTTGGGAGTGAGACGTTTAGCAACCTTTTTCGTTGTATCTGGCAAACAAAAACAGATTCTGCCTTCAAATTTTTAACTTTTGCTGGCTCAAATGAAAAATGAAGTATCGAAATCATAGTATATTAAATGTATATTTTCTGCACCAAGTGAATATTTTGATTGAGTAGCATTCAGTAAAGCAAATTATTTTTGTTCATCAAATGTCGCAAATAAAGCGAAAATTTAAAGTAGCAGATTTTTGTCGTTGGTCGATAAAAAAATCTATTGGAAGGCCTAGACGACTCAGTTGTTTGCAAGGAGTGCGGCGATACAAAAGATTAAATTACAAGAATTGTTCTCTCGAAATATATATTATGTACTTTCGAAAGAAAAACCGGTTTCATTTCTTTTTTTTCAGTTGCAACACTGGACCAACCGGATTCTTTGTTGCTCGCCTTGACGGGCATGCACCGAAGATATTTACAGAAACACAATTATCCAATCGAGCCTGTTTAGTAACAGTCAAACAGTAATAAATCAGGGAACTGCATAAGTTATAAAAGAATGTGTAGAAAGCGAATATGAAAATGGAGGGTTTACGAATTTCATGAGATTGAAATCCTTCGTTGCAACTCCGCCGTTGATACTACTATCGGCGAACCTTCTCATTTCAGTTTGATTTTCTTTCAGTTTGGCTCTTTTTACTTTGAAATCATCAGAACGCGTGTGAAAAAAAATATTGAAGCCCAGTAAAGCCAAAGGTCAGTAAACAATTATTGTTACGGCGTTTTGGAGGCAGTTTAAACTAAACAACAAGCCCTTGCAAAGTCTCAGTCCTGCCAGTCAATGCTTTTAACACCCATCACGACAGATGATAAGAATCTGGACCCATCCCATATTTGCATGTGCACTCTGAATGGAAAAACATTTGCACAAGCGCGAAAGCACTTATCACTAAGAAAATAAGCAATTACGTCCAAATAATAATTTCTTGTATTTTCCCCGAAAGTAAATTTAACGCATTTTGGCCAACTTCGGTAAGTCTCATCTCAGAAAGTATTTAGCCTGGTAAGGCCATGCAAACTTTGCACAGAGCTTGCCAAATGTCTGAAATACGTAAGCGTGCCAGCATTTCTTTCTTGTTGACTTGGTTCTTGAGACATCTAGATAAAACTGCCAGTTATCGAGGCCAAATAAGAATTTCCAATTTGCAATTTGATAAAAAAAGAAGAAGTGAAAACGCACTTACATGCAAAACGCTGGCACATTTTAGAAAACAAGTATTCGTTCTTTCTAATGGTGTGTAAACTCACGTGAGTATGCGTTAATTGGTTTCTGAGATGGAACTTAATTGTGAAACTTAAAAATAAAAGGTTCCAGAAGAGATAGATTAGGTCAGATTCAAATGAAAGTGGTTTTATTGTATACGAAATATAACTTTGTTCTCAACAGATCAATTTTGTTAGACTTTATCAAACATGTATTTATAGAGAGCTTTTAAAACTAACAGAAAATTATGTATGCACGAGCTTCAAATTGCTTAAAATTCACCGAGCGTTATCTCTTGCAATTGGCTTATTATTATTATTATTTTTTATTTGTTTTTGCTTTGATCGATGAAGAAGCGTCGGAAGCTTAGTATAATACTGTTTCAATCTGAAAACTGGCGGTTGCTTCAATTTTCGTTGAGATATTTAGTCAATTAATGAACTACCCCAATTACTCCTTTTACTGAAACTTAATTTTTACAAACAGAGCAAATAAAAATTGGTTGTTGTTGTTGTTGTTGTTGCTATTGACTGATGGACGGTAGGAACTAAATTCCAACGTATAAATTAGTTTTGTAAAGTAGCATAAAAATACGGTAATTGTTTTGCAATTAATAGACAAACGAAAATTAAAATTGTAATTGTCAAGCTTTCAATCGTAGAAGTATCACTTACAGTGTCCGCAACGATGGTAACCCTGCAAATGCGTCCTGGGCGATGGTTTTTATCTTGTTGTTATAGAAATTTCTAACACAAAAATTGTTACTTAAAACAAAAACAACTCGTAAACGTATATGTGTACTTACTTAGCAACCAATTCTTAACACTTCTTTGAAAATAGTGTTGATGAAGTGGTTTCCTAGTAAACATTACTTTTAAAGAGAAAATAAAATAAAAATAATAGAGCAACTGCTGCTACTGAAATGTTCACACTAGGTTTGATTTGATATGTGTCTTTCAAGATATCTGCCAACACAAAGGTCTTCGAGTACTAATTGGGATTGAGAACAGATGGTAGGCTAAAGAATAGCTAGGATAGCTAAAATAGAATAGCGAAAGGGGTTCCAAATTACTTCAAAAAATTGAGTATTACTTGTTTAACATTTATGCTACAGGTTTGGTCAAAACTTACATGTTTTTTGGCATGTTTTGTTTTTGTTAGGGGTTCTAAGCCTTGACCCGCCGCAGAGGATTTTAGAGGAGGAGTTTAAATGGGATCGAACGACATGTTTTTGGTCATGGAATTACTTGTGTTAACATTGTTTATTAAGAATGATCCATGCATCAGAATTTATCATTCTTGTTTCGAAAGTGAAAAAAAAAAATCTTCTTTATTTAACGGGGTTTAGAAATCTATCACAAACCCATAATTATAATTCTCTCGGTTATGAACTGCTTCGGTTATAAGGCTCTTGGAAGATTTGCTCCCCCAGTTAAAAGCCCCTTAGGTTACAAGCAGCTTCGCACCCTAGTTCGGAAGCTTCGTTATAAATAAGCTTCATTTTTTTTTAGATTCACACGTGTCAATTTGGTAATTAGTCTTCTGGATTACAGCCATCTTAGTTATAAGATAGTATGGTGAGAACACCCAATATATAAGCTTCACTGCACGGTTAAAGCATCTTCGGTATAGTTATTAAGTTGAAGTACCTCAGTTAAAGCTCCATTGGTTTCTTATAGGCACCCTCGTTTATACCCCTATCCCCTTACCATCCCGCCTTGGATATGAGCCCATTCGGTTATGAAAGCTATCGCCTGGTTAAAACCTGCCTCCGCTATAAGCCTCTGTGGTTATATGCTGCTTTAGATGTAAGCCTTATTATTTACAAAACTATACAACTACTTGCTCCTTCGGATATGAATATCCTCCATTTTAAACAACCTGTTTATTAAGCGCATCGGTTATAAGCATTCTTATAAGAACCCTAGTTGTTAAGCATCCACGTTTAAAAGCCTCTCTCTGTTTTAAACTTCAGCATGGGAGGTTCTTTCGGTAATAAACTCTACAGGTTATAAACCAAACCGGATATATGTCCCTTAGCTTGTGAGTCCGCTTGAACAAAAACCTCAATTAAAGCCCTCTCGGTTCCATTGCTTGATTTTAAGCCCTTCGGTTATAAGCACTTTTGGTTATAAACCCCTTCCGTTTGAAACCCTTTTGGTGATCAGGAGTACCTCGAAAATAAAACACTGTCCGCGGGTCTGTTTGCATGTTGTAAGTTAAAATACAGAGACTGTAAAAAGCAAAAGATTACTGTAAAAAACATGCCAAATGTTTCAAAGTCTAACCGCAAAACTACTTCCAAATTTTCCGTACGTAAAACTGGTGAATTTGCCTTGATTTGTTTTCAAATATTCATTCTGTTGATCTGCTGTGTTTGACTGACAGATTAGCCTAAAACCATTATCCAGACTAGTAATTCGTCTTCTTACGTAACGTAGTAGTGGAACTTGCGCTCAGAACTATAATAAAGAAAAGTATTTTAAATGACGGGTCATCAGGCTGCATTATTCCTAGACGTGATACTTACATGGACCTTAATGACTTGCATCCTGTAAATAAACCGTTTCCGATGGTTGTTATCCGGTTAAAATGTAGAAACCTAAAAAATGCGCCCAAAACGTCTATTTGTAATCTTTAAATTACTGTTTTTTTTATTATATGTTCAAATTGGGTTTGCAGTTAAATTTGTGGCCGATATATCTTCCAGAATTAGCCCAGGTGTAAAACAAAATGAATGAGTTAAGAGCTGAGATGAAACCATAGGGAGAAACATATCTTACTACTTATACTTAGAATATTTAGTATACACCCAAACAGTTTGTATATATTGACCCTTTCCAAGTTTAAAATTTAAACATCCTTTGGCTAGATTTAGCGTCGTTGAATGTCTGCCACGAATCCCTGTCTTTTTGCCCCTCACCCCCATTAGCCGCTATGACGATATTTCAGTTTGAATCTACGTTCAAAGTTCCTCAAATAAAAGTTCTATTTCTTAGTGTCAAGCTCATTTGGTTATCAGTTCGGTTATAATCTCCCGGAGGAATGAGTGACATTAATAATGTTTAATACAAACAATTTCAACATAAAGCATACACTGTTGTATTTGATGAGCGAATGTAAAGTTTAAACACTGAACTTTTCAAAAAAAAAGAAAAATATATATATATATATATGCGCAGTCTATCACATCTGTTTTAAAGTGATAGTTATTTTTTGATTCTTAGCATTACTTGTTTTTTTTGAAGTCAGAAGTGTATGCAAAATTTTCCTCTTCTCGTCAGCAAGATTTTGTAAAAAATCCAAAAGTATGGGCATGCCGGCTTGGAGTTAGGACGTTGTTCAACGGGGCTCCGTGCTCGAAGTTTTACAAATGTCGGAAAATGAGAAAAAAAGACTCAGACCTCAAAGTCTTGACTCTGAAGATGGTGAAGGTGATACCCTTATTCACGTTACCGCTAAAGAATGGGACAACGTGCTGAAGAGACTGGAAGATTGCCGCCATGTTGGAGCAAGAAGCAAAACGAACTCAACATTTGGAAAGTGAATTATATAATCGAATTGCATGCTGAAATTGGTCGCCTCTCACGCCACTTTGTAGAACTCCAAAAGTTATTGGATTTCACCCAAGGCCGTTAAGATGAAATCTTTGTCTCCGTGCAAGATGTCGAAGAGGAGTGTGTGAAAAATCACAACTATATTGTGCAGCAAGATCTTTACTCCAGGAGATGGAATTTGCTTTTCTACGGTGTTCCCGAAAGCAGAGATGAAAATTACAAAACAAAGGTAGTCGATATTCTAACAAATAAGATGAAACTACAAAATTCAAGCTGAGTTCACCGTATTGGAAGGAGAAGACGTTGAAGACGCGTTTCCCTACTCCCAGTCGTTGACTGGCAACAGCAGCCGATCTTTGTTTGTTTTGCGTGTCGTGAAGACCGAGAAAAAGTTTGGAAACGTAAGCTAGCCGGCTCACATATAACCATTGTTGATGATGTTCCCGTAACGGTTCGCAAGGCTAGAAAAAATGTATTAATCCCTGCAATGAAGCGAGCTAGACAAGAATCTGACACCAAAGCAACCATTATCGTTAACCCTGGTGGTTAACGACAAAAGATACCAAGAGAACAACACTCCACGCAGATGGTATTTTTTATCTCTGTTACATTGACTCTTTAGATATTCTTAAATAATTATCCTTTACAAATAGCCGGTCGATTCTTTTTATGAAATAGGATTTATACACTAAGTTCATATTTCATTTCAATGTCCTTGCATTTTATTGTTTTGAATATTATTTTCTTTAATTTAGCTTATAATGCAAATTTTTGCGTTTCCATCGTTTTACTTTTGGAAGCCCGCGCAGGTGTGACATTTTACACTTGCCCTCTATCTCTAGGGTATGCAACTGGCAATGACATTGTTTCCTTCTTTTCTTTTGATGCGTTTGGGCACGCAAAGTTTTTCCTGATACACTAGTAATTTATGAATAGGTTTAATTTTAGTTTGTTATCAGTAAACGTTAGAGGCATTAATAAGCAGCCAGCTAATGTAATATTTTGCAAGAAACTTACAGCTCCCCTCAAATTGAACGTCAATGGGCGTCTGAATGGGGCGGACAGGTTGTTTTTGCACATGTCAGTAATCATTCGCACGCGCGACTCAAAAGCAAACAATGAAGGCCGATGTCTTTTCATTAACGTCAACATTCAGGAAAGCGACTTCACATTTTTGCATGTCTATGCTCCACATACAGCAAATTTTCAAGTTAATTATTTCAAACAATTTTCTCAATGTTCAATACAAAAAATCACCATGTCCATTACTAATGGGTGGCGACTTTAATTGTGCTCTGGACCCCAACATTGACAAAAAGGGAGGTGTCTACCCAAACAAAGAAAATGTTATCAACGAAAAGAGCTACTTAAATCAGTTTTTGATTTGAATGACACTTGGAGACTGCAAAATCCATCCGAAAAACGATTTACTTGGAGGACAAACATCCCAAAATTAATACAGTGTCGACTCGACTTTTGGCTGCTTGCCGATGAGCTGTACGACTTGGTTTCAAACATAGGTTTTGCACCTGGTCCAAATACAGTTCATTTGGCCATCTGTGTTGAAGTTAGCAGTATTCCCAGAGAAAACCTTGGAAGACTAACAGATAATCGCAAACCATCTAATTTGATGTAACTTAATTGACACATGACGTCATTTTGACGTCATAAAGCGGTCATAAATTTAAAAATTTCGCATTTCTATCAAATTTTACTGATCGGAAACAAAAACATTTAGGACGTTCCGGACTTCAAAAAAAGCCAAATAAATGTTATCAAAAGCTATTAAAACTACGCTTTTAGTATAAATGACAGTTAAAAAAAACAAAAAAAACAGTTCGGCAAAGTATCGCAATAACTCTTAAACTGCAACATTATTATTTTTTTAAAAAACACTGTTTTAAATGCTGTTAATTATTTTATGCGTTGTTTTCAATGTTTTAAAACACGGATTTGCCAGAAATACTGCCGAAATTTGACACAGTACAAAACATATGGCCGCCATCTTGGATTTCATAAAATGGTATTGTGCAATAGTTATGACGTCACAAATCACGTTTAAAGCTACCTATGTTTCAAGACTGTCGCATAATTTACTTCAAAACTAAGAATCAGTTAGTTGAAATATTTCTTTAAAATTTGCAAAAAAATATTAAGAAAGTCAAAATTTGGCAAAACATGGCTTTGAAACTTGTATTGCCATGAAAACACGTTTTATCTTTGATCCATTTTTTTCCCCCAAAATTGTGTTCTCCAAAAAAAATTAGGAAAAGTGACCAAATTTGTGGCTATATCTTGAGTATCAAGAAAGTTCTCGACGATTGAATTCGGCGCGGATATTTCTGCCCCACCCCGCCCCCCCCCCCCTTCTCCCCCGGGGAACTTTTTGATAGGGTTAAAGTATTCCTTTTCAATGTAATTTTAATTATGCAAATTCGATTTTGGTCTTGTTGTTGTTGTTGTTGTTAACGTTGTTGTTGTTGACTTTGCTGCTTCCGGCAGACGGAAAACGAAAACGAAAACCGAAATCCAAATGAGAACTTCGTTTTCTAAGGTAAGGTTGCAAGATGGCAGTGATCGATTAATGATTATGACGTTGCGTGATTCGTAGCCAAAGAAAAAGAAATGCACGAAAAGTTAATGGGGATGATAATCGTAGACGTGTTACTTACAATTGCCATAATGACGATAATCCTCTGAATGTCCCCCTGGCGAATGTTGTTATCCGGTTTGAAAACAATGATCTAATAAAAAAAGTAGCCGTGATTTTACAAACAACTCATGAACTGATATCTCCTAATCCTGTTTGACGTGGCTCCTCCTCCTCCCCCCCCCCTCCCGATCAACCCCCGTGCTATTTTAGCTGAAATTCTTAACTGTTTAGAAAGCAGCCTACAAAATTAATGACTTTTCCGTAATTTTTTTGAGGAATCTTTATTTATATTACCTTTTCACAACTGTTCCTTTATTAGGAAAACATCTTTTTAACGTAATAAAACGATGCATCGCTTATGAAATCTTGTTAAGTCACAATAGTTGCTAACTTTTAGAAATTTGTCAGCTTTTTGTTAAATTGATTGTAACCTTCTAACTGTTTGCAACAACATATCTCAAAATTAATCAATTTCACAAAAATCAAAATTCCAAAGTTAAGGACAAATTCAACCATTTTGAATTTTTGCAGTTGTTACCACTGCAACAACGACTGCTGAATCAATAACTGTTTGTGTGGAAACTATTAAGTAAATTAAGTTATAATCGCATGCCAAAAAGTCGTACACTTACTTCTAATGAATGGTTTGGAAATTCTAAAATTTGCCGAAATAGCAAAAAAAAAATTAGAATTGGAAGCCCCATGTTTACAACTCGCTTCAAATTTATTTGTAATCCTCGGTTTTAAGCTTCGGTTACGACCTGCCTTGGTTAAAAACTCCTTAGTATTAAGTCGTTTCCGTTAGCCCGACCAGTTATAAGCTCGCTATGCTAAAAACCTTTTCAATTCTAAGCGTCCTCAGTTTTAAGCATCCTGTTTCAAAAGCCCCCTCAATGGTACGCTCCCTTGGTTTCAAATCCTTTAGTTTTAATCCCGTTCGGTTACAAGACTTCTCGGTTAAAAACTTCGTCTCATTTTAAGCACCTTTGCTCTTAAGTATTTATACTAAGTTATAAACCCCTTTGGTTTATTAGTCTCCTCGGTAATTAAACCACTCGCGGATCGGTTATACGTTACTTCAGTTTTGAAAACCTTCGATAATACCCTTCCGGCTTTTCAAGTCCCCTCGACAATCTGTCTCTAGGTTATCTTGCTTCGCTTATAAGCTTTTCATTTCAATCTCCCCAACAGTTAAAAGCTGCATAAGTTACAAGTCCCTCGACAATTCTAATGTTTCGCTAACTTTTTTCAAAATGTGGAAAAACAAAAAAGTATCAGCGCTGTCAGTTCACATCACAGTTTTACTAATTTCTACAGCGCTGTTACACTGCTGTCGGTTCACGTCGCTGTCACAGCGCAATGTACATTGCTATCGGAACGCTGTTACAACCATTGCTGTCACTACACTGTTGATACCATCACTGCCAAGACGATTTTACTGTTACTGCTGTTGCAGCACTGTGATTTCCATCATTGTAACGGCACAGACCCTGTCATCACTGTCACACTGCTGTCACTTAACCCTTACACGTTTATGGGGGTTCTACGGACTCCCCCTAAGTTTTTCCAACCTAAATTCTGAAGCTTTGCAGCAACTAAAATGAAACTTGCTGTACCTGTAGTCTAATTAATAACATATCTTCTGACATTAATTAGATGACGTTATCACTTATAACCTATGTAAAGTTAATTATGCAAATTGAAGTTTGAATCAAGAATAGAACTTTTTTCACAAAATGTCTTCTATTTTCAATTATTTCTTTTTTATTTTGAATATTTTGTTATTTGAGCCTATAACATGTTTTCTACAAAAACCAAGTAAATTTTTGAAAATTTTCTATAAATAAAACTTTCGAAAAATCCGAGACGGCGCCATGCTTTCCAATGATTGTTGCCATAGCAACAGTTCTTATTTAAAACTTTATTGTTGTCAATGAAAGTAATTAGCAAATTTAAAGCTGCTTACATGCCAAATGGCAAGCTTCTATCTGTAACCATTTTTAAAATCTTGGGGAGGGGTCAAATGACCCCCCCCCCTCCCCTCTTCAACGTTGGTGTTTCTCAAAAAGGCCCAAACGTTTAAGAGCGGTTGTCAGTAAAAATCAAGAATCGCACGCCAGTTGTCGTTTTTTCGATGTCCTTATATTTTGTCTAAAAGATCCCTTTGGTGAACTAATTTCAAAAATAACATTTAAAAGTTCAGCCGATTTTTAGTTTTCGAGAAATCGACAAAAGTTGAAAACACCGTGTAACGCTCGTCGGCGGCCATTTGAAACTAGGATAAATCGTGCATTTTCAACATGATCGTGCACAAAGACAGGAAAACTTCTGGAATTCTTACTACTGTGTGTTGTTTTACATCATTTTGTCAGTCTTCTGAAACAAAAATATTTTCAGAACTTTTATTTTTGGGTACTCGCTTGATCCTTCGAAAGTCCTCACTTCCAGTGATCTTGCAAGACACAATTTTAGGGAGATTTCAGCGAGTCATATCTTGCAGGGTATACTTTTTTAAAGCTTGATTTCAAACATGTTTAAAGCTTTAATGTTGTTCTTTATCGTGTCCAAGTCGCTACCGTGGCCCGCAAATACCCGCCCGTTGAGAGAACAATCAATTTGGTGTATTTTGTCAAAACTCACAGCAGTCCCCCAAAGATACTAAGTTGGCAAAACTTCAAACTGTACATGTAATGTTGGTCTAAATGAAGAAAATCTCAGCAGTTTCGATTTAATAAATGTTGAACTTTAATTCCTGTTATGATTAAATCTATTTGATCTGATACAAATAGCTTTCGTCACCTTAACTCGTAAAGATTTGCACAACGACAAGATGATTCCAAGACCAAGGTCAAACCGGTGAACCAAACAAACTAAAACACTGCAATTGTATAGGGAGACCAAAAGCAGAAATATTTTGAAAGTACTTACAATAAATTAGCCAACTACAGTTTCAACGAATCTATATAACTTTGTCAATTTGTTCTTGGACTGAGATGGCGCATAGAGATCTCTGAACGGTGTTTTGAAATTAAATTGATCAGCACAGACAAGATATAAAATCAAAACAAAACCGTTATTGACCACAACACAGTTCGCGTTCTGTTTAAAATCATTCCGTTCACCGGGTATAGTTTTAATATTGTTCCAGAAAATTGTAGTAGGATTGTTACTATCTTTAGGGTTTATTTATATGTACTGATTTTCGGCAAAACAACTTTACCGGCAAAAATATCAAGACTCGTTTTAGTATTATACCCAGACAATTGAATGCCTCACTTGATCAAGGCCCGTGTCAAGACACGGTTCAGCTAACTTCGGAATGCTTTGAAATGCAGCTGTGCATTCCTTTCGTAGATATTGGTGAAGCAAGTAAAATTCAATGCATTTCAAACTATGTTCTTAGAAAACATACAACCCGGCCGCCTATCGCTTCAATCGCTTTAAAAATAGCCTTTGTGTAATTCTATTCTTGTCACGCGTGTCATGGGCTTGAATTGTCGCAAGTGACCGTCGGGGAGGGGAAGGGATTTTTTCTTGTTGTTGACGAAATTGCGTGTTCTGGAAACAATTTTTAAATTTAAAATATTTGCTCTGGAATACATTTTTACAGTACGATATAAGTTGACCTTTCGGTAAGGGAGGTACTCAGTTTAACAAGAGCTAGTTTCAGCCGGATCAGCTGACTATACATGGCATCGTGCAGCTATTCTTCCTTAATCGAGGACTGTTCACCGTGTGGACACAGTTTCAGAACCCCAGGGAACGTACAGTGTGTTACTCTCAAAGGATGTAGCCAGGGTGTGGTGTCGCACCTGCATATAGTTTCAAGGTCGGCGCTGCAAAAGAGGAAGAAGACGAAGGAGAAGTAAAGCTGCCGGAATGAAGGTGGAAGGTCGTGACTTCCGTGACCCTTAGGGCGGGAAGGGGGCAGCTGATAGGCTTGCAGCTACAGCAAATAGTCACATGCGCGTTTACTTCAACGAAGGAAAAGATGCGATAACAGCGCAACAAATAAAAGACTCCCTTTTACCGAACGGTGGTCTCGAAGGTGTCCAAGTAGCTGTCGCTGAACCTATCGAAGGATGCCTCCTAAAATTCCCGGAATCAGCAAACTTGACCGACAATTTCCGTTACGTCAGTGGAAAGCTCTTTGCCTGGATGGCCAACAGCATCAACAATGGAAAAACGTTCGCGTGAAACTTGAACCAAGTTAGAAGCTCGTGTAGCATTATTGCAATAAAAAGGAAAAATGGTCCGTCACTTTATTCAGTTCGTGATTTAAAATGAAGCATTCGAAACGGAAACTATTATCTGGGGGGAGGATAGGGTGGGTGGGGATAGTAATGGAGAATTATGTTTGAGAAACTAAATGCCAGCTTCGAAAGCCCTGAAATGCTAATTCTGGGTTTTTTAAGAGTTGCTTCTAAACCAAATCAAGCCCAGTTGCACCCGTCCGAGAGGAATATACCACTGTTACCTTTGTCAACAAGAAGGCTGTGTCAGAATATTTCAAAGGCTATCTAACCATGAAAAACACCTCTCGTTTGAGAACTGTACGAAATTATCGGAACGACAGTCACTGTTAGACCTTGCCAAGACAGAATATGCTGATCTACTCCACGAAGGGATTAGAATCATCCCCTGTCTTCAGTCAAAAGAACCCCTTATGCCGGCTAAAGCGTTGAAGAGACTCTAAAGGGAGGTGGCAAAAGACCATACTGCCGAATAGCGAAGTTTCAATATTCTTGAACTTTGTGCATGCAAAATTATAGATGTAACTTCTCAGGTTTGAATCGTTCTTCAGTTGTAAAACCAACTTTGTGGTAGTTACATTCACGCGCCGTCTTTTCGATACTATTATTATTTTGCTGCCACAAAAACGTCACTGTCGTTATAATGATATTAGTTATCGCTGTTACACCAATGTCAGATTCTAGAGTTGTAATTAAGGTAGCAATAAAATAGAAGTGATTAATGATCACAAAATAGGAGATAATAACATGAAAAGTTATTGGGCTGACAATCGTAGTCGTGTTACTTACAGTTGTACTAACGACGCTAAGTTTGTAAATGCTCCACTTTCGATGGTTGTTATCTGGTTTCCATACAATGAACTAAAATGATATAATTACGATTTAACAAACAACATTTTTTTGTTAGTCATTCAACAAAAATGTCCATTAACCCTATTCCGCCTGGGGGGGGGGGGGCT
>JAOBYE010280763.1:0-15953 GCA_025403585.1 Parazoanthus swiftii | reverse complement strand
GCCGGAGAACTCTTACCGTTTGTTAAAGAGCAGGGAAAAACTGTCAAAACGAGAAGAAAAAACATCCCCGTTGCAAATGTGATCATCTCTTTTTTTCTCATGTTGAGCGTCCGTGACTGAACAGTCTCGCAGAGACCTCCATTAAACCGAGATCTTTCAATCAAGGAAAATACCGTGCTCTCGAAATGTCTTTGAAGCTGCTTTTGTTGATCATGGACTGTAAATAATTTATGGTTGCCACAACTAAACTGCCTTATCATTAGGTCACCGGAGAGCCTAACTTATAAACTTCCGATCGAAGACAATCGCCAAATACATTGGTTTACAAAGTCTCCCGTCACTGAACAATTAGAACATACTTTCAAATTGGCAGGTGCATGAAAAGTCTCGTTTATGTGTGAAGTTTGTGCTCACTAAGAAAAAAGTTTTCAAAGCAAAAACGATTTTTGCAAGTGTCCAACGGTTGAAACTGTAACCAAAGAACTATACATTACATGAAACAACGAAGACTGCTGGTTTTTCATATCGTTGTTTTCAAAACGATAAATAAAGGGAAAGCGAAAAAAGGTGCTAAATACAAATTTGGAAGAAGGCCTCGACTCCTGCCAAGCCTGTGAGGAAGATGGTCGTGCTGGTAGATTGAAAAATAAATCCTGAAAATTTAACGCAGAAAGATAAAAAAATCTTGCAGAGGGTTCTTAATTGAAAACCCTTTATTCAGCGAAATTAAACTCCTGCAGCGTTCCAGCGAAGTTTAAAACCATTCTCGCACCGAGAAGATTCGACCCTAGCAAAATTAACCCTATCTCCAAAAAGTCTGGTTACCTGGTTACAGGCCTTTTTTTACAAGAACCAGTAAATTTGGCCGAGGCTCTTTTGTCTTAGTTAATCTCTTAAATGATTTGAGCCTCAATATGTTCTTAAATTGTTCTTATTATTTCTATGTGGTTTAAATCGAATAAAAACTAAGTCTAAGGTACTGCAATACATGTATTGGGAAACGAATTGCTTGGCCGGTGTATTTTTGATCAATTTATCCCCGCGGATTTATCAGGATCGTGGCATATAAAAGTTTAAAAAATTAAGCTATCGAGGCAAAGTCTCAGCTTGTTCTTAAACTTTGGCCAACTTGAGCCTCGGTTGTCTTATACATATAAAAAAGCATGTACTATCTAAAGAACTGCATATTAACTCCCAATTGTATCTATTTATTTTTTTACTCCACACGCAACTGTTTCTAGATTTTTCAATGTTTATCTGATTCGTTTTGAAACCTCAAAATAGCAAAATTGATGCAATTACAAAACACGAATTGAATGCTTTATTGAAATTTACCGGCCTGTCGCGTATCACCAATTATGTGGTAGCTAATTCCTATCTTCCTATAATTAGCAGGACAAGATAGAAAAACGTAACTTTATATTAACATTATATGTATAGCCGAAAAAATCCACCCTGCTTGCAAAGCTACTATATACATTTATGATTAAAACGTTTTTGTAAAACTGATGGTAATCGAGAAGCGGGTGAAATATGCCGCCGGCCTTGTTAAATATTAAGGAACCGATGTGTTCGTGAACGAGGTATTACATCAACAAAACGGTTCTACCGAAGCATGTTGGTCCTGTTACGTGTCAGGGCCGTAGCAAGCCTTGGAAAACTGGGGGGGGGGGCACCGCCAAGAGCCGAAGGTGTGAGCCTTCTAGGAGTGTCCGGGGGCATGCTCCCAGGGGAAGTTTTGAAAACTAGTTTGTCTAAAAATGTGTTTCCAGGGTTTTAAACGCCATTTGAAACAAAATCAGTGTTATGTTTTGGGGTATAGTTTAATGAATGCTTCTTCTTCACATCATAATACAACTCGCTCGGTGACTACACCACGAGGTCACTAATTTATGTGTATAAACTAACATATATTACAATCAGAGTGTCTAAAACTAGTAAAATATGACAAGTTTTTCTCAAACTTGGAGCAATTTTCTGAGCTTGATACATTTGCTGGTGAAAAAACTGGGGGGGGGCACGGCCCCCCCGGCCCTATCCCTTGCTACGGCTCTGCGTGTTTATAGGCTTTCATGCACTCGTTGTGAAAGAAGCACTTGAACATTGTAACGATAAAGCAATTTGTTTGTACATGCAGCTTTTAAGCCAGTCTGTGTTTTTAAACTGTCAAATTGTTTTTCAATCTTGATATATGTTGAAACCTGCTCAGTCGTCTTTCATGTCCAAAAAAGTACCAACCGCCGAAACAGTCAAACAGTTTCGTGAGAATAATAATGTTTTTCTCAATTGAGTTTTCATACAAAACCTGCATGTATTGAGTAGTCAGTCGTGTCAGTGCACCTCATTGCTTTATCGTTTCTGGGGCTGATCCAAGATGACTTTAGGGGATTCGATACTTGCTTTTTAAAACAAATATCGTTACACGTTCGTCAAAGTACACTTGTCTTGTGCATATTTCGGGGTTTTGGGGGAACCACACGAAACATTACTAGATCCGCCACAACTTTTAATGCAAATCATGATTTTTCGTGAATCAGGTTTCCAACTAGACGGTCTGCAGTGTTTTGTGAACGACTTTATTCCGTCTGGGAATTAAAAATATCGAAGCGATATGTATACAAGTCAAATGAAATTTAAAAAGCATAAAAAAAGAAAAACTATTTGTAAGTCCTACGCGCCATTTCGGCTCTCTGTTGGCGAGCACGGTTCAAGGTTTCTGTAGCTAAAGCCCGTCTCCTTTCCATGGCTGTTTCTGACAGAACGCTGTGTTGTTCGTCACTCGAGCATGTGCTAGTACACTCGCTATTATAAACGTTGAAAGGGCCCCTTCGTACACGGTCCAGAGTTGGAGATACTAAAAGTGGCCCCCCTCTTGCCGACGTGGTAACATCCAAGTGGTGACGACGCGTGTCCCTCTTTCCAATGAGCTCCGGAGTTGCTGGGCGCCCGTCTGGTGAGAGTTGGTGCCCCTCATTTAAGTGATGACGTGTATCCCTCTTTCCAATGAGCTCCGGGGTTGCTGGGCGCCCGTCTGGTGAGAGTTGGGGCCCCTCATTTAAGTGACGACGTGTGTCCCTCTTTCCAATGAGCCCCAGAGTTGCTGGGCGCCCGTCTGGTGAGAGTTGGGGCCCCTCATTTAAGTGACGACGTGTGTCCCTATTTCCAATGAACTCCGGAGTTGCTGGGCGCCCGTCTGGTGAGAGCTGGAGCCCCTCATTCAAGTTTATACTCGATAAAGAACTGTTACAAGGGGAAGATGACCTCTGGTCTCCTTGCATCGAGTGCTGTGATTCAGATGAAGTAGAACATGTCCATTGATTAACAAGATCTTTGCTATTTTCTTTGCAACGAGATTCCTTAGATTTTTCCGCTACTGCAGTCAGGTTTTCATCCTGTTCGTCACGCCGCGACTTAATTTGAGCTTGTTCTTGCTGGATTGTCTGAGGTGAGATGTCACGATCGCTGACTGGACTTCCCAAGTTAGTGTCACGGTTAGGACCATTAGTCTCTCTTTCCTCCTGGGCCCTTCGGAAAATCTGCAATGCTTGTGAACCATCCCGTGCCAATAACTTATAATTGCGGGCTTTGTCACGTAGCTCCAACACCTTAGAAGACAAATGAAAAATCGTAGTGTTAAAAGAGCTTGGGGAGGGTGTTTTAAAATTTAGCAGCAAAGGGCCAGGATCGAGGGGCACATCTTGTATCACCACCTCTGCACCTGGAGGAGGGGGTCCGTTCAACGTACAGCACAAGCTGGGTTGTATTGTTTCTAGCATTTGCTGAATATGAGAGCGCAATCCTTAAAACTTTAAGGATAGCAAGTTTAAGCCTTAGTTTACAGACATTTTGGAGTACATTATACTTAAGACTTAATTGATGGTACATGTTTAAATGTATCATCTTCAAATCATTTAAGTAAAGCTACCCATCTAAGAGAACTTTTAAGTGAGCACTGCACAAAGATGACAAACTCCACAAGCTCTTGATTCCGAATGACAACAAAAAAAGTGTTTTTCTTAGCTTCAGATGCAATCCTGAGGTTTTAGAAATATGGAACACATAACTTATCATGGCAGCATCCCTCTTGTCTCTGTCACAGTATTTCTCAAAAGGAAGTATGAGTGATGGGCCAAAGAACGGCTGGCAGGAAGATAACTATGCTACTGTATATGGGTTTTCATCAACAAAGGTTGATATGGTATGTTTTCTGCCATAACAGTTTGCCGGCTCTGCTGAAGGGCTAATGCTCGAAATGACAGCTTTTCACCAAATCTTACGGTGAAAAACATACCATATCAACCTTTGTTGATCAAACACATATCAGCTTACTTGCCAATGCAGAACAAAACAGTTTTTTTTCAAAGTTAGTCTTTCAGTGTTTACTATGCTACTGGTCCATCAAAAATAACTTGGGTCCTACCTCATCCTACGACGTTTGTCTTGGCCCCTTCACTTTTAAATGCGCTGTTGCACTGGCCCTACTAAGGCTTTGGAACTTGATTTCAAACTCAATTGCATGTTTAAGTATTGTGAAAACTTCTATCAATATAATTTAAAATGTCCTACTGACCTGTTGAAACCAACTTATCTTGGACTTGGGTTGTGGTGGTATGGCATCTTCATCTTCATTGGCCTGAGTGGCAGCAGATTATAGGAAAAATTCCTTGTCAATACTTCCACACAGTTGTCACGCACGTTACTAGCTTTTATACATGATTCTGAGAATCTAAAACATTTTTGTTTCCACACAAAATCTATACTTGTTTTATAACTTGTCCTTTGCCCAGCCTCAAGCCACATTAACTATAACTACTAAGAGTATAAAAGATGATCAAGGAATAGTATACATCAAACCTTACCCTCTTCAGAATAAATTATTGTTAGCCGAAGCGCTGGCACATTACTACATCAGTACAGGTATCTCACTATACTGATTTGATTTTATGGAGCACATAAACAAAACACTGCTTTGTTTCCTATCTTCTGTCATTTGCTATTGTGTCCCAATACCAAAATCCAAGAACTTGAAACTTTTTAACTTTCCTTGGAGGATTGGGAGTTGACAGTTACCGTAACACCGCATTAATAAATAATATATTTAGAGCATCAACTACCTTCTCTTATAACCAGTCATGTAATTCTAAGTAACATAATTTTAATGTTTTCTGTTTAACCTTGCACAGCCTTGTTGCAATACAGGAAACCCAAGAAAAAATGGAGAACTGGATCAATTTTGATTTAAAAATTCAGGAATATGGGAATTTCGACTGAAAACACACACTAGTTGCAGCCCTAAATTCATATAAGTTGGCTTCTCAACATTTAAAAGACACCCACCCACCTCATGATTTTGATACATATGTAGGTGAGGGGGGCCTGCTCCAACCCAGGCTCCCTTTGTATACTGGAAACTGGAAGGTGGTTGGAAGTTTGTGCGATATTCACTTTGGCCTCTGCAATGATTATTATATGCACAATATAAGAACCTAGCCAAGCAATAAATATATATTAAATTTTCAAATGGTACACTGAAGAAATTTAATTTGCTTCTTTTCCCCTTTATACTGCGGATAACCCTTTTAAAAGTGTTTTGAAAAATGTATTTGAAATTTAATGACTTTACCTCTTTTCCTAGTCAGCGAAGCTTTGGCATTCTTGTAGGCTTTGCTTCATTGCTTACCCACAGCTTCGCCATTTGTTTGGGCTTGTGGCTTTGCTTTTTCCCTTCCTTGCCAACAAGAATGCCATAGCTACATTGGTTACACCTTTCCATGACCCATACAGACATGTATCAGTACAAAACTAACTGATCTGATAACTTTATGTGCGACTCACTCTGACTTACACAAATGGTCTTGGTGGCACCTTTGGGTGGCTCGGAGGTTTCTTTGGCGACGGTTCAGAATCATACACGCCGGAATCATCGCTGACATCTGACTTGTTCAATTTTTCAGGTGATGACTGGGGCTTTGTCCTTGATCTTTTCTGCACTGGCGACCAAGGATGCGGGATATACTGGGACTGGTATTCTGTTTTGAAGGAAAACTTTGTTTTCTGCCTTGGTTCTGTATCTGCACCTGGTGACACATTAGCTTGAGAGCGGAAGATGATCTTGTCTGCAGACAGAATTGGAGATTCTTTTTCTACAGGCTTTTTCCAACCAAACTGCCGTTGATATTCTGACAGAAAATTCTCCTTGTTTGGTCTGGGAATTGCTAATGCCAAACCAGCTTTATACTGTAAACCACGATTATTCTACAACAGATATGAATAATCATAATAAATTTATTATAACTTCTATAAAAAGATACCCTCTACAAAGATTGTTCAGGCACGTCAATATAACAAACATTAACAACATTTAATATTACTTATAATAATTAATAAATTAGTATCACTAACAATTGTCTTTTTCAACTGATCGGCAGACATGCCTATTTACATATTACATGAAGTCATTGCAGTCTGACCTGCAGTTTTTGAAAATTAACTTAACTTGATCACACACTTACGCATAAGAATGTCTTTTTAATTGTGCAGTACTAACAGTGACTAGAATGTTACACAGTTATTGATCATGGTTCACCCCAGATTGTGTGAATGCCCCCAGTCGTGTGTCTCATGTGAAGGAAGCTACATGTATGTGAAACAAGAAGCAAAAAGGAGGCTGTGATAACGATACTGGGGCTTGGCCTGAGTTTCACTCTGTGAGCAGCTTCCAAACAAACAAAACCCTTTTTCCGTACTTACAAGGGATGAGGTATGTTTCCTTTCAAAACTGTGACACTGACAGAGGATGCAGGGTAAAGTGTGCACCGAGGGCCACCAGTTTATCAATAAATTTAAAATTGTCAATTGTTACCCTTGTTAAATAAGGTCACTTGATCTTTACCTTTATTTAAGTAAACTGTATGAAACATTGGCAAAAATATAAACTGAAACTGCTTGATATTGGAGATGGGAAACTGAAAATACATGTAGTTTAAGATATAATAAAAAAACCCACTTCATCTTACACCTGAAGAAAACACACCTCAATCATATTTTTAAAATAAATTAAATGGCTTTTGCAGCACTACTGTACCTTCTGCTTCTCCTTTTTTTGGTCTAAGTTCACGTTCTTGTTTTGCATTTCAGATGACACATCACTTACAGCTGATGGTCTGTGGGCACTGCTCTTACTGACAGTGTATGTTCTGTGAGAAGCAGGTGGCTCTAGCTCACCGTCTTCCTTTGCTTCATTTCTGTCTCTAAGAGCTATCTCCCTTAACACTGGGCTTTCTATGGGAGCCCTAGGTTTCAGGACAGGAGGCCGATATGCTTCTTCAAGGTCAATTGGCTTGAACTTAGCTCTGTACTCTGTTACATACTAACAAAAAACACAGCAAAATGGTCTTGTTGTACTTTCATACAGTCATGTATATTTTGTTGAGCTTGTTAAAACATTTTTTAAAGTCAATGCTGACCTGGCCTGTTATCAAGCCTTTCATAACAGTAGGAGGGGATGAGGGACTGTTTGATTTAAATATAGAATATTTGTTAAATTGGAAACTGAAGAAAATCAGTTCTGATCATCTAGCAAAATATGAAACACTACATAACATAGCAGCATGCTGTGCAGGTCTATTAATTTTATGGAAACGAGCTTCAGAAGCACGCATTCACACAAATGCGAGCAGACTAGACATTTTTGCATATTATAGAATATAAACCATAAATTATACATAACTAACAAGTTTTCTGATTGGCAAGTTGAAAACAAAATAATATTGTGCTTATCTGAGAGATAACTCTGGAAGTTGAAATCAAACACTCAATAAGAACATGGCTTCATTGGTGTTTATTTCTTGCCCATATACTGTACTTTTGTCATGTTCTACAGCTTCCAGAGTGCTTAATGTATGACAGTTAATAGACACTCACAGCCATTTAATGTAAACTAATAAGGATTTGAAGTATTGTTAACTATGAAATTGGGCATATATAATATGCTCGTTGACTGGTTAATGTATGGCAAGAGTATATTCACCAAAGGCTAAAGATATATTCATTCTAAATCATATTAATCAAAGACAAAGTAAAATATAAAAGCTTTATACAGTATCTACTAGTAGAGCTGCTGGTGTCTCTGGAGTAAATTTACAATCATGTAGATACTACAAATTACAGTGAACACTCCAGCAGTTGTTGAGCACTAAAAACGCAAAAGAACCACTCAAATTCGATTCATGTTTCTCTTCCGCTTCTCTCGTACTGAACAACTGGAGTGTTCATACCAGTCTATATAAACAGTGGCAGCCGGTCTGTAAGATTCAATTATAGACAAAGTGATTTTGCGTGAAAGCTACCTGTCAAAGTCTGAGTCAAAGCTCGAAGTCAATCTTTACCAAATCAATGCAAGCAGTTCTTGATATTTTGTTGTTGATCGAACTTGTGCATGAAGAAAATAGTTCTATTCACTAATTCAGTGGTTCGTGAAATGATCAACTACATCAGTACATGAAGGTTCGAACAGCTCAGAAAGACTTACCCGTGATCGCCTAGGCATCTTGTTTCATCTGAGTAGTTTTCCTCGAAATATTTCGTTTTTCATCAGTTTAAAACATATTTAAACATAAAAGCACGAGTCAAGCACGGATCACCAAACATTTCAGCTCAGGTGAAAAACAACCAACGGTTCTTTTCATCTGAGCCGTCGGACAATGGCTCTGCGGCTTTGCTCTAAAGGACAGGTCAGTGCGGCATACACAAAGTTCCTTTGACGTAACCAAGTTGACAACAAGTTTTCAAGATGATCAACTCAAATTTTAGAATGAGTTGTAGAACATTTAGAACTTAATAATTAATTGGGAGTAACAAATCATGAAGGAGAATAACGAGATCGATAATCAGTGTGTCTGGCTGCTAGTGAAAGAAGGAAGCGGTAAGCTAGAGCCTGTAGAGGCGTCTAGATTGATTCAGTGCTGACATTCTGTGTCTTAGACTTAGAGTTAGACCGTCTTTGCCTTGGCGGTGAAGTTAAACCAACATTGATTATATAATAATCGTTTTTCGTCTCCTTTAGTAATCTTTGTTATTGATTATTGTGGGTTTGCGAGTAAATCTGTTTATTTATTTCCTTAAATCAGTGGTGTCCGAGTTAAAAAAATTCGAGTTTTCAAAGCAGATAGAGTTGGAAGATAGAGACGAAGACAAAGAACAGTTTCTTCAGGTTCGTTTCTTTAAATTATTTACTCTAAAATATTGTAAAGCCGTTATTTTGTGCACAAATCTTTGGACTCGCCTAAAAAGGATGGGTTGGTGGTGGGGGTGGGGGAAACTGGGCAGACAATGAGGATTCACTAACACCCATGGATTCAATGACTAGCTTCCCACACCCCCAATGATGATGATGTTGATGATCATGATGGTGATGGTGATGAAGATGGTGGTGATGATGATGATGATGGTGATGAAGATGATGATAATGATGATAGTGATGATGATGATAATGATGATGGTGATGATGAGAAAGCATAAACAAGTTATTTTAGTTTTAAAATAGAGAATTGTTACTTGAAGGCCTTTGTGGTCTTCTGAATTATGACAGCATTCAGAGTTTTAAGGGTGTGTGACTGTATGCTAAGAAGATAAATGGCCAAAGGACAGTCTATGGTTACAGTAGTCATAACTATAGTTAGCTGCTATCTGCTGTGATCTCAAAACTGCCAGATATTTCCTTGAGCTGTCAATATGTTGCTGAGCTTCCATATCTAAAAAACTTTTTAAAAATTGAGCATGGGAAAAAATACCAGCCGCTAGGGCCCTCCTTTGCTGTTTTGCTTGTAGAGGGTCTAAATGACATATATGTACAAATTTTATGCTGAAAAAAATTCCTGCATAAAAAAAAGCTATATACCATACCCAAGAAAAACACTAACTTTCATTAAGCACCTGACTTTCCTAACTGTTGTTGTTGGCGAAAAATTAATGATTCTAGTTTGAATATTATAGTTATATAAAAAACTGAGCTTGTCATGACTGAAACTGAATTTTGCAGTCCAAACTAACATGTAATTATTCTCTATCCTTTTAAAGAGTCTTGGACGGCAGCTTGGGCTGAGTGATGACGTGAAGAACAAAGTGTTAAAGGTGCATCTTAACTGCCATGTACACATCTAATGTTAAGCAGAATTTTCCAATTGGTCAATCTCCACAAGCACAGTTTTACTGTCTTTCAGAAATAATTATGCATTTAATCAGAATATAATTTGAGGTAATTTATTTATACCATTACCATTAACTAAAGTCATATGTGTCTGACCCAGCTGAGGAATGGGCGAGGATCTCTGATTGCTCTCAGCAGGGGCATGGTGCCCAACACAGTTACCAGGTACAATGTCAGCATTGTTATGTCTGTATAATTTCTAGATTTGTCAGTCAATATTATGAGTGAATAATCAAACTATCAAAAATTTAAAAATGGTTCCAAAGGCAGTAGGAAGTCAGCAGTTTCAGTGTGGTGTTAGTTGGAGCTGCACTGGCCAAGTATTGGAAGATATCGGTTATAAATGTTTTGACACCTGATGAATCAACCAAGTAATAGGCAATATATGTATCAATCGACATGCTTACTAAAGTTGCCCAAAAGTAACTGTAGTAGTAAATATCCAATCACAATTCTTATTGTATCCTATCCTATCCCATGGTATTGTAGTTCATATTCTACTGCTACACATACAATATTGTACACTACTGGCAGTATTCTATCCCATTCTAGATGCTATTCTACAGCTATACTGTACATACAGTATCCTATTCTACTGCTATCCTATTCTATTCTATTCTATGCTTTCTATTCTATTCTGTCCTATTGTAGATCCTATTCTGCTGCTATATACAGTATCCTATTATATTCTATTGTAGATCCTGTTCCACTATTTACCGTATCCTATTCTATTAGATCTGCTATAGATCCTATTCTACTGCTACACATGCAGTATCCTATTCTATTCTATCCTATTGTAGATCTACATGTATCCTGTTCTATTGATAGTAAGTACAAATACAGTATCCTATTCTATTCTAGTCTATCCTATTGTAGATCCTATTCTATGACCTATCAGGACTACTTGTCAGCAGAGTTTGCACTACTTCTGAAACTCTGACCTTGAATTTTTGTAATCTTTCCTCAGTACAAATTTATCTTGTCGAGCCACTTCAGTTTGTGTTGTGCCAAAACAGTGTTGCTGCAGACTCTTTTAGTCAAAGTTTAAATTGTAAACTGTAAAATTATATACATGCACGTATAAGTATGCCTTTGAAGCCCTTAATATATGTGTGTGAAAAGTGTGTGAAAAGTACAACACAAGCAGAGTTACTGCAGGCATTTTCTTTTGAATGATAAACCTTAAATTTAAATGTAATATTTATTTTTCTAGCCCTTATGTACTGGAAGTGTGTGAAAAGTACAGCACAGGTGAGGAATTAAACTGTTTCATTTTATGGTTTTGCTACATGGATGGGTGACAATACAGCACTGGCTAGCTGTTTGCAGGGTAAAATACATGCAGCTGACATATCCTAAGATACTGCATGTACATGTAGTTGTCTGTGATTAACGCTAAGCTTTGGATTTTCTTTTTTTAAGTGATATTAGAGACCGTCACTTTTATATTTGTATTTTAAAATAACACTGAGACATGTTTGCGTTAAGGTAACTTTTGATAACGGTTTTTCTGTGAATATATTCGTCTGTATATAGATAAGGGACAATTTCTAGTCAATATTGTCGGTATATAATTCTGTAACTTTTTTGTCAACCTTGAAAAGCTGTTGGCCAGTGGACTAAACGGCTACGTTTCAGTCGGTATATCATCGCAGGGCGCGAAATAGCAGGGCGCCAAGTGCCAAATGGCGGGCCAGAATGGGGAAATAGCACGCCAAAAAGTATTTGAATGGCCAAGTGAAAGAGAACATTGTAGGACAAAATAAAGAAAAGCCGTTAACCAGTAGACGTAACAGCTACATTTTAGTCTGTATTTAGTACGAGTATAAATATAGCCGTTAACCACTTGACATAACGGCTTCGCTTTTGTCAGTATATTATAGTACGACGGTATAACAAAAGCCGTTAACCAATTTACATAACGGCTAAACTATTTCAGTCGGTAGATAATACGAGTATAAAATAGCCGTGAACCACTAGACGTGACGACTACATTTCCGTCGGCATACAGTACGAGTATAAAATAACCGTTAACCAATTGACATAACGGCTTCGCTTTTATCAGTATATAGTACGACGGTATAACAAAAGCCGTTAACCAATTGACACAACGGCTAAACTATTTCAGTCGGTAGATATTACAAGTATAAAATAACCGAGAACCAGTAGACGTGACGGCTACATTTCAGCCAGCATATTGTACGAGTACAAAAATAACCGTTAACCAATTGACGTAACCGGGTTGTTTTCAGTCAGTATATAGTACGAGTATAAAAGCAGCCGTTAACCAGTTGACATAACGGCCGCTACATTCAGTCGGTATATATAGTATTCATGAGTATAAAAATAACCGTTAACCAATTGACATATAGTCTATTTTCAGTCAGTATGTAGTACGAGTATAAATATGTAGCCGTTAACCAGTTGACATGACGGCTACATTCAGTCGTATATAGTATGAGTATCCTTTCTTCAAAAGGGTATATATCGACTGAAAGTAGCTGTTCTCTCAACTGGTTAACGGCTTTTCTTATAGTCACACATACTATATACTGACTGAAATGTAGCCATTACAACGGCCTTTTTTAGTTTGGTAAAATATATGGTTGCACGATAAGCTAACAAGAATTAAATACTGACAACTTTACTGGCTAAAATGGTTCCTCACGTAGTATTACATCATCAGATCATAGATCATGCAATGAAAACCTGTGAGACACCCATTTTTCCTATCAAACTAAAATTGACAAACGTGAGTAAAGTCTTGTTTTTCTGTATACGTAAACAGTGAAACCTGATGAGAGACAGATCAAGATTCCCACATACAGTGAGACGGCCAACAGTAAGATGGAGAACTACACTAAACGGGTAAGTAACCTTTATTTTACATTACATCAATTTTTGAATAACTATAGCCAGTTGTTCTATAGTCTATCACGGGATCGTTTGTTCTGATATCAATCACTGAATCAGTTATCGGTATAAATATTTTTCTTCCTCAATAATTAATGCTTAAAGTAGTGTTTTCCAAGTTATACACATATAGTTATTATATGAATTTATTTTTATGTTTCGTGTTTGTGCTATAAATTTACCAGTATAGAGGCATGTTTTGAAGAACTTTGATTTTAAAAGAATTAACTGTGCTCACATCATAGGTGGCTCCTCTTAAATGTTCTGCAATTGGTCTAGGATTTAATGGAGCCGAAACCAATTGTAGAATTGCACACATTTTAGGTATCCTACTGATGGTCAGGTACTGGTTTGCCTTTTATTTCAGCGACGTCTTAGTTGTCTGTGCAGTTGTCCGTATGCTTTTTCTGTACAGTCAGTGGTACTCATTTTACATGCAAGTAACTAATTTAGTTCTTTGTAACGGTCACAGCTTGATAGGCTTGAAACAACCCTACCTGACCTTCCAGACCGTAAGAAGGCAAAACTGAATGCGGTAAGTGCATACAATCTTCAGTTCAGGGGACGCCGTGCAGTATAACTTATTCAGACAATTTCAAAAACTTAGTTGAGATATTTTATAGTAAACATGTCACAACAATACAGAACAATATATATGGCTGCGTCCGATCCAAGAGGGACTCGACAGTCCACTTCTGTCACACACGTCCGCCGGGTCATACTGTTCAGTATCTCTGCCGTGCCACCATTTCTCTCGGCTGCTTCACCCTGCTTCGTGGACCCTTCTTTAACACTATCCCCCCTCCCCCTCTGCACAACATTGCTCCTTCCTACGCTCCTGAATTCACATCCAGTGGCGAAGATTATAACGGATGCGGTCCTGGAAGTGAAAAGAGGCCTTTGCCTGGCGTGAATAAAATAATACATAAGCACGAAAATCACCGACGGGTAGACATGTTACATGTAGCTAAAGCACTGTTACACTGATGAGGCAAATATATGTTTATGTTTTGAGTAAAACACGACGGAGTTATGCTATGTAGAGAGTAACGTTCTACACAGCACAATGTTTTAAAATGTTCCAGGTAAGCATGCCCCTGGACCCCCTGAAAAGCTCGCGACTTCCGGTTTCGCAAAATCAAATCAGTATCATGCCTCCCCCCCCCTATAAATAAAAAGAATCGGCATTCAGCTGCGCCGGACCTGTTTGTCAAAGCTTCCTAAAAGGTATATACTGTGTTGTGTACATTATTTCCTTTTCTTTTTCAAGGAAATGAAAGATTTGGAAGGGCGATTGAGGTTTCTGGATTCAAAGCTCAAGGTTGGTACTGTTAATCTCACGGTCAGTTTCCTCTTGTATTCGACGTAAAAAAGAAGTGCGCAAGTCCCTTCCGTCCCTGTAGAACTTGCATTTATTGACGGACGTACACGTCATTCACTTTGTGGTAGTAAGACAACGTTGTCGCACGTATTTTCATGTTATTGGCGAGCACTTGCGTGCTACAAGAAAGTCTATCTACATCTACATTTTATGAGTTGATAAAATCTGTACTGATATCGCACCAGCTGAACTAAATATTAAAAATCTAGTGATATACATCATTTTTTTCTATGGATAAGCAAATAAAAAATATCAGTATAATACAATGTTTGGGAATAAGCAAATAAAGTTATATTAATGAATAAATATATTTAACTTTTAATTAAATTGTTCAATAATTCAGACTTAAAATGTGCTAGTGAGTTGGACTCGACCAACTCTGCAGGTAATCTATTCCAGAGTCTAATGATTCTTGTTAAAAAAGGACAAAATTAAATGTTACTAGTTGCCTTTTCCTGTCTGTATTTATAACGATGATTTCCTCGAGTTCTGAGTTCGGAACGGAGGTAGAGATAGGTATTGACCGATTTGCCCGCGGCTCATTTTGTATAAGAGTATTAACCCTGACAATTATGCTGTTGAAAGTAACATTGGCGAAAATCAGGCTCGGCAGTCTCTCTACAGTACAGTACAGTACAATACAATACAATACAATACAATACAATACAATACAATACAATACAATACAATACAAATATTTATCAAATAAACACAAGTAGTTAAGAAAAACTGGTGGTACTTAGCCACTTATGTTTGTTTACATTGTCCAGCGTGATTGTTCGCGTTTTTGTTTGAACAGGAAGCCGAGTCGCACGAGTGGAGAGGGATGTTTAAGAAACAGCCGCTTTGGTGAAGACGTAGTGGTGAAAGACAAAGACAAAACTCCTCTTGTCATCTATTTAAGACTTAGATTTCTCCGATATTTATGCTAGCAAGTTACCCATGAAGATTGTATGACTTAATTTGTTATTTTTATACACATTGTACGTTATTTAATCTTGGATTCCAAAGGAAGCCGTGTATGTCTCGCTGTGTTACATAGTTTTCAATGAAAGCCGAATTTGTTTAAGCTTTATGCAAACGATCTATCAACTTTAAACATGTTCAAAATCTCGTTGAGAGCCGATGAAAGTGTACACGCTAGTTCAGCGCCTCTTGTCAGCTCTCATAGACTCTCATTCTCGTTTGACCGCACGCTTGAGAGCTGCACAAAATTTACATCCCAACCTGGTCACCTTGCTCTCATACAACTCTCATGCTCGTTCGACCCGAATTTTAGGTCCAGTGTTGGACGCAACACGTTGGATCTGCTGCAACGCTTTGTTTGATGATGTTAGACGACGTTGGATCTGCTGCAACGCTTTGTTTGATGATATTAGACGACGTTGGATCTGCTGCAACGCTTTGTTTGATGATGTTAGACGACGTTGGATCTGCTGCAACGCTTTGTTT
>JAOBYE010280652.1:0-15955 GCA_025403585.1 Parazoanthus swiftii | reverse complement strand
TAGATAGATAGATAGATAGATAGATAGATAGATAGATAGATAGATAGATAGATAGATAGATAGATAGATAGATTTGTAAGTACAAATAAATATCTGTTTTATTTTGTGCGGATAAATATTTAAAAGCTGAAACTTACAAAATTAAGAAACTCGTGGTTCTTGGCATGTCTAAAAACTCATTTTTACACAAATACGTTCATTTAAAGGTCATCACGTGCACGTGGTATTTCTGTATATTCATATATATATTCATTTATATTTATAATTTTTGGACAACAACATTTTCAGGACTGACTGTGTATGTTGTACAAGTATAAAGTATCCCTCCTATGTATATATATGTGTATATAAACATATATAAAAACTAAATTGTTTTTACCGTAAATTGGAGTCTATCTTTAAGCACTGTGTGTCTCAGAAGCAACTGGTCCGTGTTTGAGGTCCGCGAGATAATATATCTACAATCAACCACATCGACACTTATTCATGTAAATGTAATATCTTGGATATATTTGCTTGCATATGAAAAGCTAATAAAGCGGTATAAAGGAGAGATTTATCAGTTTAAACATGTTTCTCATTTGATGTACTATTTTCGTATTCCACTACCTTATTCTGGGATAACAACTTTGCAGCAGTTTTTTTAAACATTAAAACATGAAATAGTTTTATCACCCAATCATTAAAACTGAATGCTTCAGCCTTTGAACAAAATCCATTTATCAGTCATGATTTTTGTTTTGTTTTGAGGGGTTTATTTCGTTCGACATCAAAAGAAATTGTCTCCTTTTTAGGTATACTGAGAACCAGCGCTGAAGGATGTTGTACTGTAAATGACGCAAATACGAGATTTCTCGCATTCCTTTCTTGACAATTGACAAAAGTGGAAAGGCAAACAACGCGAAACCGCACCCTCGTGTTTGCTCAATTCTTTTCAACTGCCTTGTAAAAAATTTAAACATTTGCATAATTCCATTAGATGTCAAATACTCTAAGTAAATGTCACTCCAAGAAAGTCTGCTGTCAGGGCATATAAAAACAGCTTTTAACAAACTAAGGAGTAAGCCTTGTGATAGGCATAAATTTATTTGATCAGAGAACTCAAGATGGTGAGAAAAAATACCAGAAACAGAAAGAAGCAGAACTTTGCCTTGAATGCATGAACTGGCGATGACCCTTCGGCAATTGAAAGAAATCGAGTGCTATCCTAATTTAAATTTCAATTCGAAAATGTTTGTATTTCATCTCCTCAACGAACAAGGATCCTGTGTCAAAAGCGGGTTTGTTTGCTCTTTTCTGTCTGCCTCAAGCCAGATTAGCAGCAAACATCTGCCGTCTCTATCCAAAGAGCAAACAACTTTCCCATGCTTGGAAAACATTTTCTCTCACTTTGTGTGAAAAGCAAATTAACTGACGTATCTATGAATCACGGAAGCCGTACCTCAATTTCCCGGTATCTGATACAACTTTGAATTATGCAGCCGCGAGTCAGGTAGAAACGCGGCTGTAATCGTAATATCCATTTACTCAAGCGACGTTTTTGGTGACAGATGTTACGTTAAGGGCTTCGTTTAAGCTGCATCTTGTGAAACTATAGAAATAAATGGCCTTCTTTATAGAAATAAATAGCCTCCTTTATTCCTGATCAGACAAAAAGGTCACTTCTTAATGTAAATCTGATTTGCTCTCTCATTACTATTATACCATTTACACATTTCTTTTATCAATTCTTTAAAAACCACTACAAGAAAAAATTGTTTAAATGTTACTCCGTTCAAAATTGAAATCCCAGTAAACTGGCTTACTCAAAAGAGAAAATCAACCTTCCTTTTTGTCGCTGCACTTGAACGTGAATAGATGGCGCTGAAAAGCTGACGGTATATTCATTCCAACTTTTTGCACGTTTGCAAGGCAGTAGCTTGGAATAACCTGTACAACAATAGTGCGGTGAATATCTGAATCGCCCACAATCACGGATTCCAAAGACGTTTTTATTCAGTAGTCCAAACTGTTATTCAGTTAGAAGATGTTCAAGACTTTATTCCAAGACTGCCAGCTGCTTGTCGCACGAAGTAGTTTTTTAAAATTGGTTGCTAACAACTTTTAACGCTTCATTGTAGTCCCACCTTTTTATGGTGATTTTTGAACAACCTTCAGTTTGCCAAAAGATATCATTTGAGTTTGAAAATGAAAACCTGCATTTTAAGGGAAATTTTACCACCATGATGGTTTCCGTAGATCATGTAATATTGGGGCTCCAAGACGTTGTGACGTGGTTTTGCTGATCGCGTACAAGGTTGACATGTCCCGTTCAAGGGGTGCTACATCGATTCTTAAAATCAATTTGTGTCCATGACTACTACAGCTTTTCTGGCAAGTTGCTGGTCAACTCTGTAATTCTTCTCGTGTAAGGCGGAAGCGTGGTCGAAGCGCAATTCTTTTTAAAGCAACAAAACTATAATCAAATCTAAAATTGAAACTTGATCTGCTGTCACGGTCAGAAGAATTACTTGTTATAAGTAAAAGGAATAGCAGTGTTGTATATGGGGAAATTCGACCATGGGAGCTTTACTTTCAACATTTTTAAAATGTTTTTTGGATTTTTTATGTCCCTGCTTATAAAGATGATGCAACATTGAAATGACTTCTGTTTTGTAGAAGCCTAGGAGAGTATGTTTTTACTCATACAGTTTATGACCAAATACATGCCTCATGACAGTATATAGCCTTTGCCAGTTTATGTTACTGAATATCATTATGCCATTAATATATCAAATGGAGGAAAGTTTCGATTTATAAAATTTAGAGAGCTTCTTTGACTCGCCTCCAAGCTGAGCAGCAGCCTTTTGGAGGCTCTTTTCTTTCAAAGGAGTGTCACAATAAAGCTTTATTAACTAATTTTCAGCGGAGACCAAAACGCACTGCAATAGTAAGCTTTTTGTAAATATGCATGTTGTATTATATTTTTACGTGTGTGATCACAATTTGAATAAAACTTGTCTAATGTATTTTTGTAAGAGTTTAAAGTTGTCTGTCACGCCGTGTCTCTGCTACCTGTATAGCTGTTTTCAAATAAAACAAAAATGTACTCGTTTTCCCTCTAACACAACGTTCAAGCCTATTGGAAAAAAGAGTGGATGCTTAAGAATGGGAATGAAATAGTTCTAAGAGAAGACAATGGCTGTGCTAAACTAAAGTGGCACTTAACATTGACCACGCCGTTTTTCTCGCAGAAAAAAAGTTATTGTATATTTAAAGATTAAAAATATTTAGGGTTATTCCTTTATTTAAGAACTCGCTAAACCTAAATCAACTGGATTTTTTCAGTATGAGACAAGGCTTCCGTTCTATTGGACTTAACATGCGTGATACCGGGATGTATCATGCAGTGCAGACATCTACATATCAGGGTGTAACACCGATGTTATCTACCTGTAGGTGTGTATCCAGTTGTATCACACATTATATATTCATATCAAGTACAGGCATTAACTAAATTGTAGCCAGTGATAAAATTGTTGCGAATAAACACTTTTATTTCTTTTAGTTAAGGTAACCCCCTCAGTATTCACTGTTTTCAAGTTCAACAGTGGGAGCCATGAGGGCTGTTGGCGTTCATCTCGTCGTCGTCGTCGTTTTTGCTGTTGGGTATAGTACACAGGCCGTTACCAGGTGGTGTGAACGGGTTTGTTCTGTTATACATTATCTGTCGTACATCTGACTGCCAACCCAAGGTTCGGCAGGAAAAGTTAAGTCACTTAAGTTATTTGGGACAAGTTCTTTGGCCGCACTGTTCGTTGTTATTATTGTTGCCTGTCACCATGCAGATCATTTATCTTATCTTTGCATGCTTGATATCGAGACGTATTGTAGTTAGTTTTTGTTCTTATTTCAGGCTGTAGCACAGTTAACATCAACATAATATCAGGGCTTAGCATATATGATAACTACTTGATATCGAGGCGTGGCACCTATAACACGGCTAGTATCAGGGCCAACACGGCATATCGGCGATAACGTCAACATAATACATTTGTATCTACCGAATAAATTTGTATCTACCGAATAGTACCGCGTTGTAATACAATTGGTATCTACCGTGGACGGATCAGATATTTTGGAGGGACGACGGTACGGAGAGAGGGGTGTGTGGAGGATAGTGCAATTTATATCTTCCATTACTTGAACAGTGCCGTGATATCAGAGGGTGCTACAGTTTGTATCAACCGTGACTTGGTCAGTGCACTGATATCAGAAGGTGATACAGTTCGTATAATTACCGTGACCCGATACCAGAGGTTCATACAACTCGTACCAATGCTAGTGGTTAATCAAGCAAAGCATTTGAACAGTTGTTAAAATAAATGTCAAGAGAAGTGCCATTTAAGAGAAAGCGAATGTTTTGATTATTATTAAGTCGAGATCACATTGCATAAAAAATGAAAGATTTAAGTGATAGTAAGCTTCTTGTTTTCCTTTTCGCAGAGATAATAGGTTTATAACTTAAAATCGGTAACTTAGCGTGCTTTATACATATCTTGACTCTGGAACATACTAGTTATAAATGTGTTTTACAGTTCAACCCATTCTTCTAGTAAGCAGACCCGATTGGCAATAAGTAACTGACAATATTCAATCACACTGTTTATAAAGCTGACACGAATAACATTCCGTGGGACGGAAAGATACTAATAACACTCCTTCACTTTTAGCTGAAAAGTAAAACTTTAAAACATTTGACATTTCTGGTTCTCGTGCATGAGCGGCCTTCAAATAGCTTTCGTTTTTAAGTTTTGGTTCAGCTACTTGGTATTAATTCACTTAGTTCCAATCCCGGTTCTAATATATGTTGCGTGCATGCATCAGATCGAGTAAGTCCCTTCTAAAGATAGCCATAACCAACAGAAAGATACGCCCTTTTAAAGTGAATTGATAAAAACAACTAGCACAAGTTGTAACAAAATTGATTGATAAAAACAAGTAGCACAAACTGTAACAAAAAGTTACAGTCAAACTATTTGCTTGCTGATGAAGAAATTTCTTTTAATTCTAACACATGCTCTTCAGTCAAAAAACCAGCACTAGCCAAGCTAAATTGATCGCTTAACGACTTATCGTAGGTTATCAGTGTGGTCTGATCGCTTCCCTATCTTAACCGTAGCATTCAGTAAAGCTGTTTATGTGAATGCGAGCACGTTTATACATTTTACGAATATTTTAATACTGGCACGTAGGTGGTGGGTCGAGCGGAAATCTTCTTTCTCTGCACAAAGAGTACTGTGCAAACGGTCGATAATCGTGACTTTAGATTTTAGATATCACAATCACGTTTCTGGCATATACGTTCGCGTTTGAAATCAAATACGCGAGTTTTTCACGTTTAGTAAAATTATATTTTAGGCAAAGCTGGCATGCAACTTAAGTGAAGTAAATGTCTTTGGATGTGGGTCTAGATCTCTCTCTTGTCTCAATAACACTTCATACCTATTACATAGGCTGACTCTTTCTTGTTAACTTTAATTTCCTTATGTTCACGCGTCTTGGTGTGACTTATTTGAGCACAAGCTAAGTGTACTTCCAATTCAGTATTACTACTTACTAACTAGCGACTATCTCCTAATTTGCGCCTTCTTTCGCCTGCAGTTTTTATCGACATGTTGCATTTTCGTTTTCCTAAGGATTAAAAATTGATGTTACTTGTTCCTAATGACGTATTCATAAATGCGAACAGATCAAAAGTCCCGCAGGGGGATACTTAACCCAAGTTCCGGTAGGGGGGTTTCGCCCAGACTTTCAAATTCAAACCGCCTGACCCTATTTACGAAAAAATCCTTGGAAAACTATTTTCTGTTTATGATTTTCAGATCAAACTTCACACATTTTATTCGCTAAAGCAAGTAATTTCTAGTCTCTATGTATGATAAGCTTCCGACAATCCAAAAACGTACCGGCCTTGTTTAAGATCAGAATGTCGAAAAAGTAAACCCTGATGGGTGGTAGGCCCCCCTATAGTTTATTTATTGGAGTAACCCCTCCCCCTGGCCGAAAGTTAAGAATAGTAAAATTACCTACCGCTATCGGCTGGCGAGAAATTTGATAGACGCTAATAGAAACATCGATCATCAACATCTTACCTTTCAGGCGTGGCGATGATGAAATTGTTTCTCACATCACTATCTGAACGTGGCAATAAGCTAGGTATTAATAGTTTTATTATTTATCAGCAAGTGAGAAACGCTAAGACACCTACTTGTTACGTCTAAAGTCTACAGAGTATTTGATTTATAGATAAAGCATAAATAAAGTCCGCTAGAAGATTATAATTATAATTATTGCTTCTTATAACACATAACAAAAGGAAACGGTGTTTCTTAAAGCGAGCTCGTTAGCTGTTCCGGAAACGGTTTATTCGATAAATTGCTGCAAAATAGTCTGTTTATCAAACAAAAAACACGAACTTATAACAAACAACATTTTAGTGAGAACAGATAAACCAAATATTTTTAGTCTCGCCTGGACATGATTTCAAAACAAGCTTTGGATTAAATAAACCTGTTTTGGAGCCAAAAAGCCGATGATTTTATCTTGCTCAAATATCGATAAAGTTTATACAACTTATCCAGGCCGGGTTGACTCGATAAGGCGCTTGTATAACAACCTCATTGCGTTCAGAAAACAATGCAGTGTGAACATGTTTTGTTTTCTTTGACGAAAAAACGATGGAAGAATTAAATAGAAGTTAAATCAAGGTTTCCCATTTCAGATATAAATTCAAACACTGGATCTCCAACTCGCGTATAATGCGGTATGTTTTCAAAAGTGAAAAACACGCTCAAACAGTAGTTCATTACAAAAACAGAACTGCTTCTATTGAACAAAAGGTGTATGACTTCAGCTCACATTCAACTCCTGCCAATTGATATGATCTTGTGTAAATTAATATTAAATGGCTTAATACTCGACAAAATTCTCAGGCTTTTGAAAACGCTGACACTGAAATACAAACAATGATCGACAGCTAGCTCTTTTGTTATCAAATCAAATCATTTCGGTTGCTTAAAGTTAAACGAACCAAATATCAAACTTTACCCACAAACTAGAGTTTTCTAATGAAAAATAAAAATAGAACGTGCAGCAAAGATATATCACAACCGCAAAATAAATGTTTATTATTTCAGCCGTAATGTCAGATCATATATCGACATAACTATCAGGTTGTTTGATAGGTTCCTTTTTAGATTTGCCGATAAATGTTTAAGGAAACAATCTTCATTCATCGACCCGCCCCAACGTGGCCGAAAAGTTACATATGGTCTGATGTTTGCCAAAAAAACATCCCAAAATGTCTCTTTGGTTTGTTTAAACGGAAATTTCCAAAACGTCAACTCAAATAAAGAATGAACAGCCACTGAAACCGGAGTAAATTAGGATAAGGTTTTACAGATATGTGAAATGACTTTTATTGTTGGCAAAACATATAGGACTGAAGTCGTGAAAGTGGTCTCGGTGCCAAAACGTGCTTTTCGGAGGGACACTTGTTGCTTTTTGTTGTTTTTCTTGCTATTTTTTGACACTTTTAGCCTTCAAGCTTTCAGTACCACTGGCCACTAATGAGAATTTAAACTCCTTATCTTCGCGATCAACGAGAAATACACGTGGATATTGTCCAACATGGTGAATTAATTTAAGCACGTATGCTCGGGTGTCAGTGTTTCAATTTGGATAGAGCTTGTAAATCGAATACTTTAACTATCTGCTAATTGACCACCAGCAATTAAGAGGCGGGCGGAGCGAGATATACGCCTTCGACCAACCGTTTTTCCTGATATCATAACATATATATCATAACAATATAAATAAAGGACAAGATCTTCCTGTTTTTGAGACAGAAAGGAACACTATTGGATGAATAAACGTAGCGATATGCTTATTGAAGCCATTTGTCTCACAGTACTATTCAATCACTCAATGTGTGAATTTTCCCTTTTGTTCTTTATATCTCCATAAAACGACCGATAACTAGATTTAGGGATTAGTTCCAGCTCTGTAAACACAGGCACTTTGTAATTTGCGGGAAAAAATTATGATGAGCAAAAATGTTAAGGAAGATTTTTTTCGAAACGGCCGAAACAATTTTCTTCTATTGTACTGGGACAGATACCAATCAAGCCTCAGCCGCAAAGAAAGCTTTCCCAGGAAGAACATTACGTCTATATGTGTGTGCTTGTCATTGACAAAGAAAAGTTAAGATGATATAAATCAACATATCAACCCTAATGGAACTGAATGTGACAGTCAACAATGCAATGTCACCGAGACCTCACTGCTCGCTTTTGAAGCGCGACGTTTCGAGGGGGGCCATTGTATGGTGGCTCACAGCTAGGCAACACAGCCGGACCGCACTCTTCACTCTAAGAGCCACCTCCACCGCGCCGTACGCACAGAAGTACAGCTATGAGCTTCCAGATCAACCTAGAAGAAGATCGACGAGTTTCTTCGTTTCGAATCGACGATATTCTGGCAGCTCCTCAGAGGAGCAGAGCCGAGACCTCCAGAAGCGCGAACGCAGGTAGTCTCAACGTATTACCATCGCAGCATCACCCACTTACTTTTGGTGTGGATCGGATCCTCGCCACTCACACTCCAGAACGTAAAAACCCAAATGGATGTTGTGGTAAGAGTTAACTGAGAAGATAGAGTCGTAGCCTACACTGTTTTTTCCCTTACAGAAAGCTTGTCAAGATTTTGCTGAGGATAAGTTAATTGGTACACGATACCTTCATGTGATTCTTTTATCACCGAGGATCATAAAAATAACAGCCGAGAATGTGATAGTATGTATGCGCTTGACCAATATGACGCACCAGGACAGAAAGGGCTCAGAACAGCAGTTGGGGTTATCAGGGGAGGTGTATTTATCTACAAGCTCGGTTTCTCCGCACAAAGTTTCAATCATTTCCAGTGTTAGTTACAGCTGAACTACAGATAAAGACATTCAGTCTACGGTCAACAGTTAACAAGTCATCTTTATCTCACCTCAGATCGCCCCTCGCAGAAACGTTACTATCAATTAACGAGATATTCTTCCTCGCTAGCACTGTACCTTTGTTCGAGGCATCACTGCCTAAATTGACTTTTGTGTGTTTTTATACGAGGAAAAGACTTCAAGAGTATATGAAATAATTGCACGTAGGATCGTGTCTTACAGCTGTCGACTTTAGTCTACAACTTTTCTGAATAATGCAACAAAAACAACCGGTTAACAATGATGTTTAGAAACCTCCACAACGTAAGGAAACAAGTAGCCGTTTCACTGAAGAATGATTCAAAGGAAGTTTTAAAACACTGACAGTGTAAACTCAATGATATTCTAGATCGGAAAACATGTAAAGGTGACTTATATATATATAGCTGTCAAAAGCTCTTGCCGAACAATTCTTCCTCAATCTATCTTGCAATAGCTATTCATTTTGGGTACCTGGATTCCTGCAGAGAGAGTCTTTGATTTTTGTAATCTACGGGGATATCTTTTTTTTGCTTTAACTCATCGTTCACTGCCTGAGCTTGTTGGGTTGAGATTGAAAACAACGTGCAATGCGCGGATGAACAATAGCTCGGGAGCATCCATTGTGTGCGACCAAGCAGCGGAAGTTTCCACTCTGCAGAATTTAAAAATACTCAAGTGGAGCAATTTGAAAACGTAATAATTTGTTAGCACTTCTTTCATAGTAAAACGAGGGAGAGTTTTGATAGAGAGCAGCATGAATTGAACCTTCCTGCGTGGTTTTGCGGCCTAAATGGCATGTCTGGACGGGACACAAGAATGCCCTTCTTTACTGAAAAGTTACATCTCATTCGCTGTTTTTAATTGTACCCACTTTGGTGAAACATTATATTAATTTATTACTGGTGGCAACAAGGTTTTGCGCCTTTGAGAACGTGGTTATCGAAGATGTTTTCCGTAATTGAATTTAAGGACCTTATGTTCTGGCTCGCACTCTTTCGTTAAAAACTCTCTCGTGTGTCACACAGAGTTGTTGAAGAACTTAACAGACTTTTCGCTAAGGTTTCAACGTCTGAATGAAATGTAGAGATTTCATTTTGCTTCAATTTTATAATATTCTATCGCAAAGTCAATTCTCGCAGCTCAAATTTTGTATTTGCCGAAACAAGCACAAACAATACAGCCACCGTATATTGTTATATTCTATAGTTTCTGCTTGCTTCTAAGCAATTTATCGAAAATAATGTTCCTATTTAAGTGCTTGATAAAAATTTATCAGCCAATACAAAGCAATAACTGGTTTCATCGATGAGAAAAAGGTTATCGGCGCTGATGCACAAATCTTGTCAGGAGTACATTTATTGCCTTTGAAGGCGCCAACATCGTATCTCAATAATGAAATAAAAAACCCAATATTCGAATAAAATCAAACATAGATACTTTTTTTCTTTACATTGACTCTATGCCTCATGACAGATTTTGATGTATCGAAAGTTATGATTATTCATTTCCCAACAACGGAGGGTAAACTACCGTAATACTAATAGTCTTGGAGAAATGTCATGGCCAGCCTCGAGTTTACATCCGAGGTCGCTACGAGATAAGAAGAGGAGGAAGCGCTTTCAGACAAACGCCCACACAAAGGGAAAGGACAATCCCGACCTTCTACGGTAACTTATTTTCTTAATGACAAAGAACTAAGGAAAACTAGCAAAGGCCCTAGTTTTCAGACTCACTGAAAAGTGCGTCGAGTTCTTAGTAATCATGGATAATTATGATTTATGATTCAGTTGCTTTACAAAGAAATGTGTCTCCCAACAAACATTTTATATAGGTTTTAATTGTATAGTTTCACCTTTTATATTATAAATCTTAATAAAGGGTGGCTTATGACAAAATGCACTGAAACAAAATGAAATCGAGGTAGCAGAATAAAGGCTGTTTTCTCTTTTTAGATGTGCAGAGTATCACTAAGAAAAAAGATAGTTTCTGCTACCTTTCATCAGATAATACTAAGAAAGCAATTGATGACGAAGGACATAAATGGTGGGTAGCTTTCCTCAGGTACAAAAAAGGAGGATTATGAACAAAAGGCTCTGACTTCACTCAACAAAACAAAAATGCACAAGGATTTTTTTTAAAACTATGTACTAAAACGGTTACTCTAATCGATTTTTATTTACAGTTATTGTTTGGTGTTATTCAATGCTGTAATATTTTCAATTTCACTCCCGGGTTTGAATCACAGGTCAACCCGTGAAACGCCTTAGCTTATGTGTTTCATTGATTGCCCCGATAAAATCAAATACTTTAATACCAAAACAAGAGAGTCTTGTGCCTGCTGCGTGCGAGTACAACTTTTGGTTTTAATTTGTATAAGTTTGTATATTAAACGACTAGAAAATGTTGGACGCGTTGGTGAAAAACAAAGAAAAGCAAATGCAAAGCAAACTGTCCAGATATGGACAGAGGATATTCAGGATAACATAAAGCAAACGTGTGAAACAGTTGAACAAAAAGAAGGCGTGAATAGCAAAGAGAACCATTAACAAAAAAGGAAAAACAAAACAAAACTTTTGAGATAATGGAGCGGCTCAATTTTGATATGACTTTTAAAAGCTGAACCAGTGAGACATTTTGCTTGGCAAAATTGTCACTGATGAATTATTATAAAAACAGTTTGAATGTTTTATTTCTACTACGGTAGGGAAAACTGATAAAGCGAAAAGCAAAACCAAAACTTCGGGGGATTTTCACAACATCATTAAACTCTTGGACCATAGTGATGGTTACAGTTTTTATATACAGCTATAAATGTAGAAATATACTCATACAGAAATCAGCTCGAGCTTTGACAAAAGCGCACTCTACCCACGAACTCAGCCACGAAGGCAGAGCATTCTGCAGAAGTTTTTTGTTACTTTAGGTTTCCTAAGGGGTGTAAAACCTAAAAATGTAAGGGTGCTAACAAAAGACCCAAACGATAGAGCTGTTTTTCGTTAGACTCTAACTAGTTTAAAATATGCCGAACAAATAGATTTTGGGTCAAAAAGGTGTAAATTGGTCATTTGCAATGCTTTGACGCATAAATATCAATTTAATACGTATCATACTTTACGCAAATAGATCAGTCAACCTTGCGTATACAGTTTTAATGGTTCGATCGAGTTCCCAACTTTTAAAACAAGCGATCACAAGCACAGCTGATCTACTTCTATTCATTACATTTTTCTCGGCTCTTGGTTTGAGATATAATGGACTTTAAAGTTCTCAAAACATTTGGCCTCTGACATATGTAAGTGGAAATAAGTTCGGCGTTTCAGTTCTTCCCCATTTGGCAAGTATTAAATTTCAAACCAAACGTGCTGATTTCTAATGATTTGTCAGCTGTCAAAACAAGCAAAAACACTGCCCTGCCACGCCTATAAGCCAACACTAAACATATCGATAAACGCATCTAGTAGCAATTAGCTGTGATAGCATAGAACGGATGACTATTAACAGCCTTTTGCAGCAATATACAGCCTAATCCGGTCAAAATGGGGCTTGATAAAGTTACATTTTAAGGCCATAAACGAATGGTTGTCTCCTCTCAAGTCGAAATCCATTTTCTTTATGTTAACATAAGGTCATGGCTGCAAGCTCTGCTAACTTTTTAAAGTCCATTTATATGTTTGTCTTTCTTTGTTTCTTCTTCATTTCTTGTGATAAAAGCAAAAATGGAATCTATCGACACGACTGGTTAAACAAATATTTTTCTTGTATAGAAAAAGGCCAAAAAGACGTGGCTAGATGTACACTTGTCCAACAAAGGCTACTATTACTATTTATAGTTGTTTAGCCGTCCACAAAAATCTCGAGCCTGGGAACTTGGGCATGCTGAATTGAGTTTTCAAGACGTCTGATGAGTGCCAACTGACTGGGCGAGTGGCCGGCCGAACAAAGACCACCCATACAGTGTCAAGGCAAACCTGTCTGTTTAATATCCAATGCCTCAATCCGGCTGATAACATAATTAGCCGCAAATCCAACCGTGTTTGATTTACAAAACCACATGTGTTTGAAGCTGTCTCCAGAGATAATGCTATTCATCAAGTATTTCGGACATATTTGTTTCAGGAGAACTCGTCGGAAAAACTTAGTTGAAGAACCTTTTAAACAAATTAAATCATTCAATCAAAAAGGATAGTGAGGGGCGCGTTAGCAGTGGAGAGAGAATTCATTCCTTTTGTTATAAATATAAGGATCATTTTTACAAGAACATGAGGCTAAGATTTGCAGAAAATGTAAGATCAGAACATACTAAGAACATACCTGCATGAGGCTGAGAAGAAGAACTTTTTTTCGGATACAGTACAAATTTGTGGAAATAATTCATTTCTTCACTGTTATTGCAAACCAATTTGCTAAATGTACGTGCCACAGCTAATGTTCATTGGTTGCATGTACACTGTATAACAAATAGAAATCCCTGCAAGGAATATATCTTCAGAAAAAGCAGTGTACCAAACACTCTGAGACTCTGTCAGGCCTAACATGCGCATGCTAACTTCTGCTTGCAGCACGCTTTTTAACTGATATATTAAGAACGTTTTAAGAACATTTGAAACTGAAACCCCAAAACATTTAAGACCACTCGGCCACGGTCCAAAAATAAAGGTTCTTATAAAAAAGAGTGTATAGACACTCGAGATTTTTGTGTGGCACGCTCAACTCAAGATTCCAAGAAATATTCTCCTGAAAGAAACTACTTCGACTTGAGAAATATCGACATCTTCGTTAGGGAATGTAATAAGAAGTCGATTCCCGTACTCGATCTGTAGGAGCTAGAGCAGAAATACTCGCTTAATGGAAGAACGGATCTAGTCGGAGGACAGTGGCGAATGGCCTTCGCACTCACTTGCAGTTGCAGTAAGATATGTCGAATCGTCATCAAATCAGCGAGAAAATGCAAAGACGTCTTCTGTACGTACAAAGCGGACATATACAGAGAGAATACCAACATTCTTCACAAAAACGGTATTAACCTGCATTTAACCAACTCGTGCTTGCAATGCAAACCTGCAAATATGCGATTTACACTTCATTTTGGCTGCTATACAACTGCACACTAGCAGAGAGTATTAATGCAAATTGAACCACTGCACTGTACTAATCCATACTGTATCGCCGTACTGTGCTGTACTGTACTGTAATGCAGTGCATGCGATGCGCTACTCCACTCTACTCTCGGCTCTGCTGCACTAATCTGTACTCTGTGGTCTCTGTGTTATACTCGGCTATACTGTGTTGTGTTGCCGCACTGATAAAATTTAGATAGATCCGCCTTAAAACTAATTGTCTTTTGTTTGAAACATCCTGGTTTGCATCCTTATGTGGCTTATTTTGTCGTTTCTTAATAACCTCCCCGTTGACCATTACTCTCTTTCACTCTTAAAGGAAGGGACCTTAAAGAAAGAGAGCCTCATTACGAGTGAGAATGATAAAATGCGGGAAGGTTATATCAAGTCTTAATATGGGTTCTCCCAGTTGGCGCTTTTGACCTTGATCCAACCCGTTTTTATGCCTCGTGGACACAAACTGTGATACATTGCGCTGTTTTACCAAAATGGTTCATTGTTCGTTTATGTGCTCCATATACTCTGCTGTTTTGTTTCTCGAGGTATAATTTCAAACCAAGTCACAGACTGAACAAACTGTACACTCTTTGAAACTATCTCCAATATTAATTTTGTTGTTATTGTAATTTGTTTTACAAAGAGTCTTGGCATAACTCCACAAACGTATCGTCCTTTTTCCGCTACAGTCCTGTGCAATGGCGTCACAAAGGCGTCAGCAAGTGCTGCGCGTAGGAGGTACTTTGGGTACCGTTTCAGTCCCGAGTTCCTTTTGATTAAAAGACAGGAAATACCATCCGCATGCGCAGCCAAATCAGTTGGATGTCGAGATAACAAGACAAAACAGAGTGTGACGTCTTTTTTCAATGAATGTAAACTTGTAGTGAAATTCCAATGCTATACAGACACACCTCACGATAACTTATACCAACGTACGTTATAAACTATACATCCATAAATGGAGCCATTTTCAGTGCTCACGTTGTAATTGAACCGAGCAGAAATTTATCTTGTTGATTTTGGATATGGAAAACTCAAATAAAACCAGCTATTTCTAAAAAATTCAACATGGATTCGACTGCAGGCAGTATTAAAGAGTGAAAAAGGAAATAACTGTTGCAACTGGGCTGTCCTTATCGTTTTCCATGAACTGGATACTGTTTAAAAATAACGAAAGTTGTAAAGTTTACAACACTGGCTGAGCTATATGTAGCCAAATCACTGAAGACATGGCACAGCGAATTACGTTGTTTGCAGCGGAAAAACCTCACAATATACTATCACTTGAACTCATAGCCAAACAACTTTCAATTGTGCTTTGGGCCAACAGCGGTTTATGGAATGTCGTTGATGTGGCCGGAGGATCTTGAAAACCGCGCACGTGTGGGCTATGAAGATCGGAAACGGAAAAGATCTTTCATTTCTTTCAAGGCAGCCAAAACTGATAATCAAAATTTCTAGTGCCATTCGTACAAGATGTAGTTCAAATTCCTCGGTTTGTCTTTGATGGACTTGACAATGTTTACTCCCGAAATTTCTGACTGCCCCATAATCTAAATATCATATCCCGTTTCGCGGTTTGGCGGTTGAAATTCCGCGAGCTACCAAATATAAGAGTTCAAAAGTCTCTTTCAAATCTATCTGGGAAATAAGCAAACGCTGGCACAATCAATATGAAACATACGAAAATCAGACTAAAATAAGTCGGCTACAAACTGAACTCTCTTTCGTGCTAAGAACTAAATTTGTGTAAGCGGGGAGGGAACATTGTTTTTGGTCAGTGTTTTCAGTACGCTGGTAGGGGGAGGGGGAAGGGGTAAAGGTAGTGATGATT
>JAOBYE010280541.1:0-15957 GCA_025403585.1 Parazoanthus swiftii | reverse complement strand
GAGTACTTTCATTAGACTAAACATACATACATACATACATACATACATACATACATACATACATACATACATACATAGTAAAATATATGGAGTCGGACTAATTCAAACACATTTATTTGCTGCTCCGAGTTTCATGCTTCTCGTGAGGCAATCATCAGGCAACTGTTACAGAAAACGATTTCAATTTAATAAATTCATATTTAAAAATTGGGAACAATGCCTAACTGTGTGACATGTCGAGATGTTATTGGAAGACGAAAGTGTAACAATATAAAATGTAATATAAAAAATACAATTAACTAATTACAGTGTTTAACAGAATTTTTTTTAAATTGTATTTTTTATACATACACGCTCAATATCGGTATTTACCATTCTTCCATAGAGCCGTGCTAAAATTATTGTAAAAAGAATTTTTTTAGCATGAATTATATCAAATCGATATCTCTGTTACTTTTGTGAAGAGGGATTCATAATATTTTGGTAACGTTTTGCTCGTTGCACTATACCATATTGTAGCTAATTGCCTATGCCTTCTTTTCTCCAATTTAACTTTTAAACTTTAATTTGAGTCTTTTCCGTTTGCCAGGAATTAGTAGCTGACAGAGATTTGATCCAGCCCACTTTTATGAGCAGTTTCCAGGTCGGACCAAACTCAACCAACGAAATTCAACCAAACCAATGATCCAAGCCAACCCAACCAGTCACCTCAACTAAACCCAACCATCCACCCAACTTTACCGGAGCAACCAAACCCAACCAATACTGCCAACCAAATCAACCTAAATCTATCTAAACCAACCTTTACTGCCAATACTAGCAACCCAACTGATACTTGCAAAAGCAACCTAACTATATAGCTACCCCATACCTACCATTAATGCCAATCTTAACAACCCAACCAATACTGCAAACCCAAATAACCCAACACGACTAAACTTTCCAATACTGCCAACCCTAGCAACCCATCCGATACTGCCAACCAGACCAACCCAACCATCCCAACCCAAGTAGTACTGCCAACCAGACCAGCCCAACCATCCCAACCCAAGCAGTACTGCCAACCAGACCAACCCAACCATCCCAACCCAAGCAGTACTGCCAACCAGACAAGCCCAACCATCCCAACCCAAGCAGTACTGCCAACCAGACCAGCCCAACCAGACCAACCCAAGCAGTACTGCCAACCAAACCATCCCAACCATCCCAACCCAAGCAGAACTGCCAACCAGACCAACCCAGTCATCCCAACCCAACCAATACTGCCAACCAGACCATCCCAACCATCCCAACCCAAGCAGTACTGCCAACCAGACCAGCCCAACCATCCCAACCCAAGCAGTACTGCCAACCAGACCAACCCAACCATCCCAACCCAAGCAGTACTGCCAACCAGACCAACCCAACCAGACCAACTCAATCATCTCAACCCAACCCAACCAGATCAACCCAACCAATACTTCCAAATCAACCCAACCAATACTGCCAACCAGACCAGCCCAACCTAATCATCAAAACACAACCCAACCATCTCAGTCAATACTGCCAAACCAACCCAACCGACCCAATACTGCCAATCAGACTTGCCCAACCCTATCATCCAAACACAAACCAATCATCTCAATCAGTACTGCCAACCCAACCCAACCCAACCCAACCCAACCCAACCAAACCATCCCAACCCAACCAGTGCTGCCAACCAGACCAAACCAACCAACCCACCATATCTTTCAACCAAAATCAAACGAAATCAACAGAAAAATCAATTCGATCAATTCAATTATCCAATTGTATAGTGGACGAAGGAAAATACAACCAATTAATCATGAACCCAACCATAGCATAGATAAAACAGGTGCGAGACGAGCAATAGAGATAAGAATAAGGACAGGAATTGAAAAGAAAAGGTAAAAGGAATAGGTAAAAGAATACGAGTATTGACAGGGACAGGAATAGGGACAAGAATAGGAAAAGGAATAAAGGCAGAAATGAAAGCAGAATTGAAGGCAGGAATTGAGGGAGGCAGAATAGGGGCAGGATTAAGGACAGGAATAGGAATAGGGTTAGGGATAGGAATATGGACAGGAATAGGGACAGGAATAGGGGCAGGAATAGGAATAGGGTTAGGGACAGGAATAGGGACAGGAATAGGAAAAGGAATAAAGGCAGAAATGAAAGCAGAATTGAAGGCAGGAATGGAGGGAGACAGGAATAGGAGCAGGAATAAGGGCAGGAAAAAGGACAGGAATAGGAATAGGGTTAGGGACAGGAATAGGGACAGGACTAGGGGCGGGAATAGGGACAGAAATAGGGACATGAATAGGGAAAGGAATAGAGGCAGGAATAGGGATATGAATATGGACAGGAATAGGGGTAAGAATAGAAGCAAGAATAGGGGCAGGAGAAGGAGCGGGATTATGGACAGGATTAGGGGCAGGAAAAGGGGCAGGAACAGGGACAGGATTAGAGGTAGGAATAGGGACATGAATAGGGGCAAGAGTAGGAGCAGAAATAAGGGTAGGAATATGGACAGGAATAGGGACATGAATAGGAGCAAGCGTAGGAGCAGGAATATGGACAGGAATAAGAACAGGAAAAAAAATAGAGTTAGGGACAGGAATAGGGAAAGGAATAGCGGCAGGAATGGGGATATGAATGGGGACACGAATAGGGACACGAATACGGGACATGAATAGGGGCAGGAATAAAAGCAGGAAAAAGGGCAGGAATAGGAAAAGAATAAGGAGGGGATTTGGAAAAGTATAGGGAAAGGGAAAAGGAAAAGGAAAAGGAATTGGGAAGGAGAATAAAGACAGGAATAAAAACAGGATTTAGAGAAAGGAAGGGGGGAAGGAAAGTGAGTGAGGACAGGAATTGGAAAAGAAATGGGTAAAGGATTGAGAACAGGGACAGAGAAAGGAACAGAAACAGGAATAGAAACAGGGATTGCAGTGAAAGGAAAAAGAATGGAAGTTTAGTTGTTTTCTTGTGCCATTCTCTTGTTAGTTTTGAAATGCAATATGCAACAAAAAACTCGCCATTGTGTACCTGACTCCATTCTTCTAAAACCACGGCCATCAGCGCTCTTGCTAATGTTTTGACTGCAAGAGTTTTTACCAGGCTTCTTAGAAATTATTTGTCTGTTCGAATACTTACTTTTACCACTGGAAGCAAAACTCATTAAACAGACAGTGACACTGGATATGAATTGTACAGAATGGAGTTTTAGAGGAGACATGTATTTGAGAAGTGTAGAAAAATGAAGAGAGACTGAGGCCCCGTCCACATGTAACCGGATATGTTTGAATCCGCAAACATTTTGGAACCGTGTGGACGGTGGAATCCGGATACTTTTCAATCTGATGACGTAACAAAGTCAGACCAAGTCATTATCGCGGCAATATTTAAATATTTGTATATTCGAATATTTGAATATTTAAATGTTTGAAAGTGTTTCAAATAATTCGCCAGATTCGCCGTTTTGCGCATGCTCCACTTACAATATTCACAGAGGGCTCCTGGACACTACAGTGAATCCGGATGCATGTGGATCGGTGAATTCGATTCGAATCCGCTACGTGGGCACGAATTTTTTTGAATCCACAACAAAAAATGTCCGGATTCAAAAACGTCCGGTACGTGTGGACGTTGAGAAGATGAAGATACCACGTGACCGGAATAAAAGTCACAGGAATAGTCACATGGTGCAAACTTTTCAACGTATTATTCTTCAAACAATAGCTCGAGTTATATGTGCAGAGGCTCCTGTTTTGTATGCGTAGGTGCAAACTTACATTAGAGTCTATGCCTTATATGCAAAGAGGTTTTGATGCTCAAGAAAAACATGCAAACTAAACAGCTTAACAACGTTTAATTTTTGTTTTATAAGTTCTTCTCCTTTTAAACACATTATGCCTATTGTTTTTGTCTTCATTGAAGACAAAAAATTGACCGTTGCTGCTACACAGGTGAAGGCAGTGTAAACATTGCTTGTATTCTTTATTATTTCTCTACTAATTCCCTCTAAAATCTTGGATATCATTTAGGTTATAGCGTGGGCTAGTAACCACTCAGTAACACCCGTCACAGACATTTCAGATTACTTTCTAATCGTAATTGTAAGTTTGTGTTTTGTACCAGTCAGTTCAGTAGCATCTAAATGTTCAAACCGCAGCTTATCACGACAGGCACGTCCCGCTCTAAATCTGCGCTTTTCGGAAACAGCCTCCCCTCGACAAACACTTAAGATATCTTGAACCCAACTTAAGATCTTAAAATCTTAAAGTGTTCGCTAAAAGCATCGTTAGTGTTTCCTCTCTGAATTTATCAAGAATATCAAATTTGAGTTATTCAACTCTTATCGAAACAATAGGAAGCTACTTCGCTCAAGAGTAGAAAGATCTAGAGTTACTTGTGATAAAACGATTCGACCACCAGTGTGTACTCTCCCTTTTGCTTTTTGCACGCCTTTGAAATATTCCGCTTACCTGGTGTTTCTTTCAATAAACGGAAGCGCGCGTATAGTTGGGCCACTTAAGTTTCTCAAAGTTGCTTGAAAAGAAGACCAAAATGTGAAACAAAATTTTTGAAACAGGATATCAGGACCATTTAATACATACAAAATCCTCAATCGCCGTTTGACACAACTTTGCATGCTCAATTTGTACAATATCCGTAGTTGTAGCCTTCTACCGTAATTTGTAATAGTTATTTAAGTAGTTGAAACAGATTTTATCAGCAGGTTATGCGTTTCCCGGCTCATTTAGAGCTCTAATTTAGAGCAATGATAACGCAATTGCTCATAATGGAGGGGGAAATGAGTAAGCGCCTTTAGTATCTGTTTCTTTCCGATTCATGGTGTAGCGCGACAGGCTCGGCAGTAATATAATTTCACCGGTACTAGTACAATAGCAAGGTGCGATCAGTGAGGGTGTGTTTGTCAATCTCTTTCGACCACAAAATTGATAATGTTCATCGTTTGAGTGGTTCGTTTTGTAATTCGCAACCTAAATTAGATCTTATCATTTAAATGCATAGAATCGAGTCGTTCTTTCTCAAATAGTGCACAAATGCCTTTTTTCCAGTAAGCTGAGAAGCTGTTGATCCTTTCAGATGCAGCTGTGTTTCCTTAATTACAGCTGGCTTTACTATTTGGGGTTTACCAATCTGAGTCGATCAGAAGTTTTAAGAGTTGGTAGTTGCAAAACGTGCGTCCAATTGTCTTGACTTCAGTGGCTCAATGACTGAAAAAGTGATTTCCATGAATCATCAGATTCAAACGCATGGCCTGAACGTCACTTTTAATTCTTTCCAATTTACAATTTTATTGCTACTGTCAGGATTAAAAAGTGTTCTTTTTCCTAAATTTTGAAAAATAGCTTTGAATATCGAACAGCTATTACATGATTCGGCATTTGGAGGGTATTAGAAACCCGAATGACTTGTTTGGCTGCAACACACAAGACTACTAAAACGTTTTATTTGATAACACACAGTGTTTTTATTTTTCACTCAACGAAGTTTATCAGCATCCATTTTCTTGATATAACAAAGTGTCACTATAAAATAAGTTTACTGGTTGGAAGAATAATAATAACTCAAATTAATCTCTACGATGAAATGCAAAGTTCTTCCAACTTATTAATGGGACATATTAATATATAGACAAGTAGTGGGAATTTTTAAACTTGTCATCATTTGGCACTTTTGAAAAAACTAGTGAGCAAAATTTCGAATCTCTCAGTTCACTGAGTTTGTTAAATAGAAAACTGCAACATTATTCCCATAAGAGCTTCTATTCTCGTTATGTTTTTGGATGAACTTCATGAGTTCAACTGGACATAGATAACACATTATACCAAATATATAAATGCCAAATCAAGAGGCCAGTTGATTCATTATTAACGCAAATAACACCAAATACGTTTATGCTTCGTGTTTGACAATATAACAAATTTCGCTAATTCTATACAAGTTAGATGGTTAACGTATTTCTTGCTTATAATATTGTTTCTGTTAAATGACTGTATTCCGGAACAGGTATACATGGAAAAAAAGCTTTGATTCCCTCAATCCTCCAAGCAGTACGACTCTTTGGAAATATCAAAACAAGTTATGTTTCTTTAAAAAACTCATCCTTGTTATAATATAAATGTTCAGACAATCATTTTGTTTACTGCTTTAGAGTGTTCCTGATTTTCTACTATTCTATAGAACATCCCCAAACGAACGCACCTAGAAAAACCATTCGAAGACGATCTTCCGTGTGATTAATTGGTACAAACGTTCAAGAAACGTGGACAGTTAATCGTTGTTTGACAAAATACTATTGTAATTCTTGGTTTTCATGTGACGTCAGAGCCGCCATGTTTGTGCCCTTATACAATGGAGTTGTAATTAGTTTCTTTTGTTAGGGGTACAAACATGGCCGCCATACCTTTTGTCATTTGAATCCCCAGGGATTGAGTGAAAACCAGCAATAACGTACCAGTCGAGTGGAACAAAATTAAGGATACTTAAGCCTAGTTCCCACTTGTGAGATAAGCGTAATCACAAGCATAAAATTTTGATTAACAAAGGACAAGACAACGGAACATCAGTGTGAACTTTTTCCATCTCGCTGCACACTTGGTATTCCTGTGTCTGTTCTTTTGTTCATCAAACTTCTTAAGCTCGTGTTTATGCATACATATCCCACATGTGTGAGCCAGGCTTTAAGCTTGTTAATTTGAAGACGGGTTGCATTATCCGCTGGGCGGGGAAAATAGCAAGATTAAGCCCCACGTTTGACATTTTAGGCAAACAACAAAAAGAATTGCACTAGCTAGAACTTTTCGTGTTGGCGTTTTCTAAAACGTGGGACTTAAATTCCAAACTCAGTATCATTTCGCCTGCCCAGCTAGCTGGAAGACTAGTTTTGAAAAAAATATCTTATTTTTTTCTGCGTTGGCGAGTAAGCTGAACATAGGTTTTGATTAACATGGTATCTTTTTTGTCGTAAGGTTTGGTGTAAAGCTGATGTTTCGAAGCGTCAGCCCTTCGTCAGAGATGACGTTTTGAGCGTTAGCCCTTCGTCAGAGCAAACAGTTTCTTGCATGAATGACTTAACCCATTTTATTGTCTCTCATAGAAAAGGCAAGCTGTAAAGATTCATGCTCAACTTGGTTAGCGGACAGAACCGTTCATATGGGGCCGTGTCCATTTTGCAGAGTACGAGTACTGAGTGGACTACTCCGCCATGCATGTGAACAGAAAATTTTAAAACGATATGCTGGATTGTGAGACTCGATCTCACAGTAAGCAGCTGTATACTGCCAGTAAACCTGGCTCATATGAAAAGGCTTTTTTTCGGTTTCCACAAAATATTTTTGTACAAAAACCGGCAGTTTACACGTATCATGAGTTGCAATACTTTTAATAAACCTTGTTTTCCCACATTTTCTTATATTTCCGATTGTTGTCTATACATTTTTTTATCATTTTATTCTGTACTCAACTATAATGAAAGCTGGCTTGAACTTTAACTACAGCTTTTAGGGTTTAAACTGACAATAACAACTGAATTCAATAACATAAACAACTTTAAGTTTTTTTGCTTCAGGAAACAGTTTGAAGATGCGATAAATTTCTTTGGATAAAATGAGCTTAACTTCCTTTAACCCGTTTCGTGCATAAACCGTGCAATTATAAAATCGAAGTGTCCCTTCAAACTTTAATTACTTCAGCATGTATACAATCCGATTTTTCCACTCGCATTAGTAAGTTTCCACAGTTTGAAATCTGTAACAGTACGAGTTAGGAAAAATTAAAAAAAAAATTACCATACGAACCTAATAAAACAACAAAATGTAAAGACATTAAAGAATATAATTACAAACACAGTTTAAATTCATTCTGGTTAACGAAAATCGGTAATTACTTCTTCCGAGTCTTGAAGGTAGATTGTGTCATAAATTGCCGTACAGCTACGGGGAAAAATCATTCACCCCGAAAGACTTTCTAAAGTTTGCAGAAATAGAGAAACCGTTTTGTAAACTGACAGTCACCATTTTAGTCCGGAAAGATTTATGTTGCTGCCTAACTAAAGCATGCAGCGCTCGAGACTTTTTCGCATTTGAAGCCTCTAAAAGTAATAAATAGTCTTGAGAAGTTGCTTGGAAGCTATTCTCGCTCCTGAAATTATCATGTGACATTCCCGCCACCGTCCAGCAACAGCGTGTTAAATTGTGCTAAAAACCTTCAGACAATTTTTCTTTCAATACAAATAATAAGAGAGTCTATGCGCTGTATTTTACAGTTTGCTGCGTCACTCAATTTGTCACTCATCAAGCAAAGTAGGAAAACAATATTAATCCTGCTTTAGCTAATCTCCAAGACGATCGCGAGTAGTTTGTGACATCAAGGTGCACTTGACGGCTTCTTTTTGTACATGCATGAAACTGATGTAGTTTTACTGGAGTATCTAGAGATAAATAGTAGTCTTAAAGTTCCTTTTAATAGTTTTTGAGAGCTCTGAGCCACGTGAAAGGTTAAAATCAGGTCACATCAAAATTTTTATTAAAACGAGTTTAAAGTTAACCTCTTGCTACCGTGGGAGAATCAAGTAGGCCGTCACGTGCAAACTAGTTTTATTAATCCTCAACGAAAAACATTTTGTACAGTTCGAATAATTTAATTTTAGCCTACTTTTAATGAATAAAATACTTATTGTCTTTATAAACTTTCTATATGATCTACTAATTTGTTTTCTCAGCTGTAGAGAATACTATTAAAATGATTATAAAGTAAAGTAAAGTAAAGACATAACTAACATATCTCGTCGAAGCCTTTGTGACCAGAAACTTTAAGTAATATCTGAATTTGTTTAGTTGCAAAAATGGGCTTCAAATAGCAGAGTAAGTATCTAATAAACAAGCAGGGAAATACATCAGTTCTTTTCCAAGAATGGCCTGCCTTGTAAAGATTAGTCTGTAAAAGTATATTCATTCGTATTCTGTTTACTGATAACAGTTTGATCGGAAAGGGCAATTTTCTCACCATTAAGGTTTTTTAAACGTTAAACAATTATCATCTGGACTGAATGTTTGTAGATTTAGCATACTGGCTTAATAATATGTGAACTTTCCTCATTCTATAGGAAGTTATTTTTTTCGCTGTCTGTAGTTTTTTGACAATCTACTTCGAAAACTCCAAAAAGGTCGATTTCTTAGCAGTGGGTGATTACTTTGAAGTCTTCCGGCAAATTTTGGGAAAAATTATTTTAATTTTTCTAGTCTCATTTTGTCTGTCCATCATTTCGATTAAAAAGAAATGGGTGGACGAAACTTGCTTCAAACAATTTTCTCCGTAATTATAACATTTATATCAACTGAAAAAAGAAATAGACGTGTTTTTATTATGTCTCCTATTTTTTTCTGGGGGGAAGCTTCACAAGTATTTTAGTTGTTGAATTAAAGAAGCTATCTGTAGTTTTTAACGGTATTAAAACGAATGAGTCAGTTGTGCATCTTTCAATTTAATAACCTGCCGTGAATGTCAAGTGGTTTCCCTGATCGTTCGCTTTTTTGTTATCACAGTCTTTCCGTTCAGCTCTCTCCACGGTTGTTGCATTATTAGGAGACTCCCGTTTCCACTTCATTCTTCGATTTTGAAACCACGTTTTCACTTGTGTTTCATTTAAGCTGAGAGTGTGTGCAATCTTAGAGCGATGTGTTGTGTCCAGGTACTTGTGTTCAGAGAATGTCCTCTCTAGAATTCGCAACTGCAACTCGGTGAAAACTGTACGAGACTTGCGACACCTTCTTCCATTGAGGTTGGTAAAGGAGGGCTTCACGCGAAAGTACACTGGCAGGGAGTTCGCCACACGAGGACTAAGTTCTGCGAAGAGAAACGAAGAATGTTTTTGGGTCAGTGAAAATTTTAACGTGTTTTCTATACATATATGAAAAATATACACAGAAAGAATCTTCTCTTTATGCCCATTGTCGCTATACAGGATTTACGTTTATAAGAACATGAATTTTAATTCTCAAACTTTTCAAGTTTCTGCTTCAAACTTCAAATTCAGTTCAGTAAAAATGCAATAACCGAATACTTCATTAGTATTCATTGAAGTAGTTACTTATGCGTTCTAGCGGCTGAAAACTTTCCGTCGACTGATCAAAAATCAGTTAGACCATTTTAAGAAGGATGGTAACATCAGATTCAAAAACTTTCATGGTACGTCATATGCTACCAACAATGCAGTAGTTAGGACAATCTAACTGAGAAACAAGTGATATTAAACACTTCCGAAACCTTGAAAAAATGGAAATAAATAGTTTTTTGTGGATTTTTAAACTGCTTAAGTATCGCCATTGATTCTTCAAGGAATTCCAAATAGGTACTTTAAAAGTTGAAATGTCATCAGGTTTTGCAATTTAATTAAACGGTTTTAATAGTTGCGATGATACAAAGAAAGAGCTGGTTGAATGACTCACAACAACACAACATTACCATGGACACGGTATTCAAATGATAGTACAAACGTACAACCGAACAGTTTGGGATGAGAGTACTTTGATACGACAAAATATAAGTCAGTTCAACGAGCTTGGACGAAGAATGTTATAAGTGCAGTTTGTTCCGCTACCAGATCACAAACAATTACTTTCTCGTGTGACCCTGGAAAAAATATTTCAGTATTAGTTGATACTAATCTGATGTGAAAAAAGCCCTAAATCAATTTCTTTGTACAGAAGTTTTGAAAGTTTTTCGCATGCATGTAAAGTTTCATCCAATCAGATGGTGGGAACCTTTTCGCAAGGACAACCTGCCGTTCTTTGTCAATTGCCTTGATATGTAATAACAAATAAATACCAGGACATTTACATCTCTTTATTTAAAGATATTAAGATTAACCTATTTAAAGTGAGCTTGGTTTTTATAAAACCTCAAGGATACAATAGGACTGAAGATTTATTAATGATCCTCGCAATGATACACAATGGGTATAGGTTTTACATAAAAAAAACAGGCACAATGCAGGGGAGAGTTAAGGAAAGGTTTCCGTACTCAGTGCTTGCTCGAATCTTCAACCCCAAACCTGCAGAATTAAGCTTTCCTATCCGAACCATTTGTTAGTGAATGTTTATATGTTTCATCTTAAAGTTTTCTTGTTTTCCACATTTTGTAAACTCGGTTGCATGAATGAAGTGCATAACGTCAGGTTTTCATGTCGAATCTTACAAAAAAGTTGATCTATTGTTTTACTCCAAAGTTATGTTTTAGTTTTATGAGGTTAGCCATCGTAATGCATCGTAATCAAGAAACCAGTTCAGGAAATACACATGCACTATCACGCCAACACCCATAAGGTGTTAAGTTGTGCTGACATAATTCGCTTAAAATGAGGATACAAAAAGTCATTTATGGTTGATGTTAAGTCATTTGAGCTTAAACTTGCATGCTTAAGGTGATAACGTTGAGAGAATAATTGGTTTTCCATCCTTTTCCGAAACAATTTTGGTAGCCTTTGATGAACCAATCACCACTTATGAGGTGCCTAACGGTTGAAGAACTACCAACAATAAAAGCTTTCGATTTCAAAAGTAACATTTTAGCTCAGTACTGACGGTTTGCTCTCTCCTTAAAGTGTACAATGAGTGTTAAATTGCCAGATCAGTAAAATGAAAACTGGCCAACTACGCCAAGAAAAATAGCACTGATATTTCGTTTGATTGCGTGACATTCCATGAAATGGCATGAGAAAAAGTGAGAGAGAGAGAGAGACAGAGAGAGAGAGACAGAGTCAGAGAGAGAGAGACAGAGAGAGAGACAGAGCGGAGAGAGACAGAGACAGAGACAGAGAGAGAGACAAAGAGGCAGAGAGACAGAGAAAGAGAGACATCCAAGATTTAGAGCATGCTGCGTTAATCCTTGAGTATCCAATCATCAGATAAAACACGATACCAGCATGTGCAGACAAACACCACGGCTTCAGAGCTTTGAAGCAACAATAATTTTGCTAATTTAGACTAATCTAGCTCTTATTAAAGATTTCGATCAAAACGGAGTGATGACAATAGTAAATGATACTGATTTAGCAAGAAAGTCCATTTAGCTCTTACGAAAGGCGGCTCAATGATTGACAATGTAGAACAAGAAAATATTTCAATGGTTCAACGCAAATCAAGGTTTGGAAATAGGATTATCTCTAGACTCGATGCATTAGCTGTACTGGCATAACAAGCTCAGTCTTCGAGTTTAAATAACGTATACATCTGCTTTTATATTTATGATGTAACGATAGGATGACCCAGTCGAAAATCAACGAGAACCGTGAAATTTCAATGGATAATGATACTTCAAAGCCTTTATCTAATTATAAACGACCGCCTAGTCCGTTAAATGGTACAATCAAAGAGTTATCTTCACATTTCTTTAACACTACATCTTTTAGAATATTAATGCTAGTTTGATGTGGATCGTTTCTGAACTTACCTTGTGTCGCTACAGCAGGCTCTTCACGAACGGCTTGTCTTCTTTGTATATGACTTTGCGGCAGAGTGTATGGCTGATACGAGTTCTGTGTGCTAGCTGCCTGTGAGACTGTGCGCTCTGAAAACGGATGTTGTTGGTGGTTGGAATAAAAGCAGGGCGGAGGGGAGGTGAACGGTTGATCGGCTAAGAACGCGTGACCTTGCTGAGCTATCACATTGGAGTGGTAGAAATGGCCTTGTGGCGTATAGCTATAGTACGGCTCTGGGAAGTACATGGCAATTCAACTTTCTTAGCCACCAACCTGATGAACAGTTTCAGAATGTGTTAAAGTTGGCGTGGCTTTTCCGGCGAGAAAGGTTTTAACAGTCGATGTGTTTGATTTGCGTGCAGATGTCTCCATTTATTCCACTTTTTGTCGTCTTCTACAAACATGCTTTCAGGACTTCAATTAGTGACAGCTTGACTAGAGAGCTGTTTACATACTTACCCGTTTGTTCCTTTATTAAAAGCCATTGTGGTCATAAGCTCTCTGCCATAGATAATTATGTAAAATGAGTTCCGTTGCGTTGCGAATGACACGGTAAAAGTGCCGAAAGCTTACTATGTCAACCTTAAGAAACTTTCATCGCTACTTTCACTCGCGAACCTAAATTAATTGTTCCATTATTCAATTAGGAGATATATTATTAGCTGAAAAGAGTGTCAATTATACCTCATTATTGAAGATAATCGAAGGCGGAATTCAATTAGCTGTCGGATATAAAAAAATCTTCGGACATCTATGAAAAGCGTTTTTTACACTCGGAAGTTTGTGAAAAGTTTTAATAAAGTTCGTCAAAGGCTACGCGACTTGTCGCAAGTAAACTCATTTTATCAAGTCACATTTGACACAATTAGAAAATATTAGAGCAACAAACTCTTGAAAATGTCAACATTTTAATGGCTGTGTTCGGACCATCTCCAGATTTTCTTGCAAATTTACAATTATCCCACGGCATAGTATTGGTAAGGTTTGATCTTATGAACAATTTTAGATTTTTTAGCGGTTATAGTTGCTAGGCTTTCTTAATGTCATGTGTATAGAATCATTATAATGCCGATAAATCAAACACGGTCGGCTTTTAGTCCAATTGTGCCGGCCAAACAAATGCTACTTTATGTTATTTGTTAAATCCAAACACCTTTCTCTCAGCCTCAACAAAGCAAGAAGTACTATAATTATAACTAACAAAGACGTTTCTATTAGATAGGAGAACAAAGACAACAAGCTTGCTGTCGGTTACTAATACATGAAAAGAGCGTAATCCCGGACAACTTTATGGATATCCAACTCTAAGTCATACAAACACATAAGTAAAAGCATATATTTTCAACTTATAGACTGAAACGACTTTTGATATGTTTTTACACAATATATAAACAAGATTTGCAACTATCATTTCTCATTATTAAAGTATACATTTCGAAGGAAAAAAAAACTGTAAAACAGATTCTTACTCAAGTTTAGCCCGTAGAACGAGAAACATGTTTTGCGTGAAACGACTGCGTTAAAATTTAAAATAAATGCCAAAAATGATTGCAAAAAAGTGTAGAATTTCCGCCATGAGTTTGGTGTTGTTTATACAAGTGTTGACCAGATAGGTGATACCGTTTCGCAAATCGCAGGCCATTTACGCTTGCTGTTGTTATTGCTGCATGTGGCATCGCAGAACCAAGCGGGCAGTAAAATATTTTTTGTTCGGCCAGATTAGATGTGATGACAACTTTTGAATTAAATTACCTCGAATCCTATGTTTCTCTTGGGTGGACCATTTACTTAACTTGTAACCACGAGAAGGGATGGAGCCCTTTGAAAAAGACGTTTCCGGCATACTAATAGAGGAGGGTATCTCGGTTAAAATATACCACAAAAATTCCCTCAAAATGTCTCTATTAAAAATATCTCAGATACTTAACTCATAAAACTGGCAACATTTTAAGTTGTTTTTTAAAGTATCTTTTCAATATATACGAAAACTTTCGAGATGTGCATGTGCAAGCAAAGGGACTCTATTTTAAAATAAGCTAACCTGCGGTATTTCTAACCCCGCCTCGTAACCACACTGAAGACAGGTAAGTTCCCTTTTGGAAACTCGTCAAGATATTCGTATTAAAGCAATCTATGAGTTAATTTGCTGTAATATGTAAAAAAAACCTTGGAATTTCAGTGTCTACTTAGGATGTGGGTCAATATTTTTTTGTAGATGGTATACCTTATAAATATAACATTACACATTTGTTCAATTAGTTTGCTATTAAAACTGTTCATTGACTGCTTTCCTTCACAAAAACTGAAAAAGGCTTGAGCACTATGCAAACTATTTGCAAGATCAAATGTAAAAAACATCTGAATACAGTAAGTTAACAGTAAGAACAACCTTATAACAAATTGTCTTACTCGTTTTGCAGGTGAAAGCATGTATATTGAAATTCATCGTCGGGCGGTATTTACGATAGGCCTTTGAACACGTGTATGTGCACAAAAGTGACATGCAGCTGTATTTTTTAAAAAGACATTCCCTATCAGATGGAAGTATTTACCGTAAACAAATGAAATATGGCAAATGGAACTTTTCCAAAGAAACTTACGGCTTAAAAGCCTTACAATTTAAAATACTGGACAAAAAAAAGCAATAACTGCTGCGAGTATCGAATGACTTGCTTCAGAGTAGAGGAAAATAGGATTCCTTCTTTGATTATGCGTGCGCATGCTATTCGAACCCTGTGGACGCACGTGTGCCGCATGTGCATTTAATTACTTGACCTTAAGCAGACTCAGTTCCGTCAGGAATTTGATTAGTTTAACACATTTGTGCATTTCAACAACTCTCCAAGTCTAAACGAGGCAGTGAGGGTGGTCGTTAAACCCGCTGATTAAATGATTGCATATTAATTACATGGTTCTGTTTCCGTTATGGGTGTGAAGGAGTTGAAAGGGTAGGAAAGTCGTACATTTTGTCAGAAAGCATGTTTTCGAATCTGAGGTAAGATAGCGTCCAAAAACTTGGTAGTCTGGCACCCAGAGTCAGCAAACAGGCAAACGACCATCCATCCATCCAGACAGACAGACAGACAGACAGATAAACAGAGGACAGACAGCTAGACAGGCAGATTTATAGGCAGGTAGTTTTGTTATTTGTACGTATGTATATAAATAGACAGATATTAGGGAAACGAGTAAAATTAGACAGTTAAGAAAAGGTAAGAGGTAAGATGAGGCAACATTATCCATTAAAATTTGGATTTTGGATAGATAGATGGATAGATAGATAGATAGATAGATAGATAGATAGATATATGGACAGACAGACAGACAGACAGACAGACAGACAAACAGACAGACAGACAGACAGACAGACATACAGACAGATAGATAGATAGATAGATAGATAGATAGATAGATAGATAGATAGATAGATAGATAGATAGATAGATAGA
>JAOBYE010280430.1:0-15958 GCA_025403585.1 Parazoanthus swiftii | reverse complement strand
ATTCAGGCTGTTGGCTTGAGCTATAAATAAATTACATCATCCTGGTGAGTCTATTAGTGTTGTAGTTTTTCAGGGACCCCCTAAGCAGGTTTATTTTTTCTCAGGCACCCCACTTTTAACCCCTCTTTTTTTTCAAGGACCCCCCAATTTCTCATCAGTCCCCCCCCCCTCAACAAGTATTTGTGAATGCTCCCTAAATTGTTCATTCAGCTGATTGCATAATGTCGCAAAACTTTCAGAGAGAAGATGATTGAATACGCGGAAGAACAACTCGAAATTCTTAATGAACTAAAAGCGGGACAAGCCGAGATTAAACAAGAAATTGCCGAACTTTCAAAAGAGGTCAGTTGGAACGTGGTGATTGGTTTGTTGTCTCCTGCTGAGATTGCCATCCATGATTGGTTCAACAAAATGTCGGATCACGTGAGCACCATGCCCAAGGACAAGAACAGTCCACGTTGGACCGTGTGGAACAGAGACTATAGAGTCTGGGCCGAGGAAGTAAAGAAAGGCGTTGGTAATAAATTGTTGACAATTCACAAGCTGATGGTTGGCCAGTTGCCAGGTTTTCGGGTGAGCTAAGCAAAAACCTTTCAGGTGTTACTGTGTAAAAACTACCGAGCTTTTATGGTGCAAAAACCTTGCGTTGCTTGGTGTTAAGGTGCAGTGAGTCAAGGGCCAGAAGGTCACGGTGGAAATCAGGTCGCAAAATCTATCCGGCAGTTTAATTCATGAGTTTCGTTGCAAACCTTGCAGCTAACTGGTCCATCTAAGTGGAAAAATGTGCAGGGGTTACGGTACAAAGCTTATTCAGGTGTCATGATTTAGGCGTTATCGGCATAATTCAAAAACCTCGACACTTCAAACTTCTTGTTAACGCGGAGTAGTCTTTTCCACTCAAAAGCTGTCTTCTGTCTTTATAGCTAGTTTTGAAACTGAATGCAGTTTACAAAGTAACACTTGTGTATTAGTGTAACAAATGTCATTTCTAATCAAACTCAGAGTTCCTCTTTATTTCTGACTTGTTCCGTGTTGTCTCTTTTAGGGAAATCTTATCTCGCGCTATCGTACAGTGGTGCGCCAATGGATGAACGAAAATCCGAGTACTTATCCGCCAACCAAACCTCGTGAACCAGAGTATATGATGTTCCTAAACATGTTAGGTCTCCAAGGTGAGCAGTAATGTCTTACTGCATACTGTACGGGGAGGGGGAGGGGAGGTAAAATGTAGGCCGGCAGAAAGCCAGATTGTGTGACGTTCTTTCACAGATTAGCTCTCTAAGTATAGCACTAATGTATTACTATATAATGTTGGGGGAGGGAGGAATACTGTAGGGGATGGGAGGGAAGAGAGGGGAAAGAGAGCCAGAGTGTGTAATGTTTCCTAACATATTGGCTCTCAAAGGTGAGAAGTAATGTATATGTTGTGTGGGGAAAGAGGGAAAAGAAAGGGAAGAAGGAACTATATCATGCAATGTTTGTAAATATGTTAGCTTTCAAGGTAAGCAGTATACACTTTAGGGCCGCACGGGGAGAGCCGGAATATGTGATGTTTCTCAGCCTGCAAGTTAGCTCTCCAAGGTGAGGAGCAAAGCCTTGTTGAAGGGTGTTTGAGTGGGAGGGCGGGGGAAGCCATAACCTAAGACGTTTTTAACATGCTTGCTTTTCATGTTGAGCAGGAATGCATAACGGCAGGGGGAGGTAGGAGGGGAGAGATAGAGCTAGAACATGCGATGTTCCTCAAAATGTTGTCTCTCCAAAGCAAGCAGCTATGTTTTACTATAGGGGGAGGCGAGAGTAGGGAGATTCATAATGTGTTCAACACTATACTACAACACTAACGGAAATGAGGTATGAACTACTGTGTCGCATCTTCTTAGCACGTGGATATTCAATGGAACTGTCGGCACTTAAATACCTGGGCAGTGGCCATCTTGTTCCCAGAAAGGAGGCTCGTTTGAAAGGTTACTTGGAATGCCAGGCCTTCACAGCTCAACAGACCTTTAACGCCATGCCGCATCACTTCTACAACAGACATCCTTTGGTGAGAATCCATAGATATATACAAATGTTCACTTGTGTAATAAACAAACGTACAAGGGTACATTCCTCTTTCTCTAGTTTTTTCCTGGGTTTAGTAAGCAAACGTGTCTTCATTTTACAGGGAAAGTGAAAGTAATTTGGTTACTATTCATTTTACATTTCCCTTCTTTTGACGTAGATTTTTATCTTTAGTTTTCAGCTGGTTTATAAGTATTGACACCTTGAAACTTCTTCCACTCCTGGCTTTCAGTCTGTGTGAGTCTCGCAGTGTCAACTGAAATCATTCGCCACAGCCATCGCTTCGAAGGTTAAGAATCTTCTCAAAGCATTTTATGTAGTGGCAAATGCAGATACATAGTATGTGAGGCAGAGAGGTTTTACACGATTCTTGGAAGAATACATTATTATACAGAAGATGGACTCAGAGTGACTCAGTGAACTCAAGACGTTTTTTTACAAAACTTTTATTATCACTACAGTTAACATATGAAGATTCTCATTTCAACTTAGTTTCTTTTTCAATTTTTATTCTGAACTTCTTTCAGGGCTTAAATCTTCCAAACAACGAAAAGTTCCGCTTCAACAGGAATGGAGGCGACCCTCATAACCAGAATAACCGGTACATCGACATCAAGCCACTAACCGCTGATCCAGGAAAAGTTATCGTGGGCGTGAAATTCGTGAGGAAAATGCACAGAGGGAAGGGAGTGCTGTCTTTTGCCATACAACAGGTTTACAACTTATTCAACTTCTATTCATCAATGGTTTTGACGCACTTGTGTCTCAATGACGTTTATGCATCCAACATTGTCCATCAACGTTTTTTTTCATCTAGAGAATTTGATTTCTGTAATCATATCAATAACATAAAAATAATAGAGATATTATAATGATAATAATAGCGATTATCCTGAATTTAAAGGCCCTGTTACACTGCGGCAGTTTTATTGCTGAGAAAATTTTGCAGTGTAACAGGGCCTTAACGGTAACGGATTTTGCTAATAAATAATGAACCATCGCTTTTACAATCTCAGAGATTTAATTTTAAAATTTTAGAAATTAAGGACTCATCATGTGTAAAAGATGTTTGTGTGCATACGTAGTTTAAATAGGATGTTAAAGTGAAGCAAGAAAGTACGATGTTAGTATTGTTTTGAAGCTGAAACAAGTGTTTGCACATTTCAAGCTGGCTAGTAAGGATTCCCAAATCATTTTCGATTTTACATTCAGTTTTGTTTCCTGACTTCCATCCCAAATCAAGCCCCATCATGGGCGTCGCCGGGGGCAGGGGGTTCGACAGGTGCGAACGACCGCCCTTTATATTTCGGTTTTTAACAAAAACTCAAACCTCGACTTTGTGAGCTGAGTTTTTAAACAGATTAACAAACGATAAATTTTTAGTTGCATTCTTAATTGGTATATCGCTTTTGCTTTCTTTTGTTGTGATTATATTTTTTCTTTTCAAAATATTGACTAATGTGCACACTAAAATAGTTTGTAACATGGTACATTGATCATTCATCAGGCTGACGGATCCATCAAGCTTGGCCATAAGAACGCCCAATGGAAGGAGAAAACCGAGCTTAGAGATAGCGATGTTGAAGAAGTTCGGGACGAGAACGCCAAATACTGGACCTGGTTCTGGGCGAACGGCGTGAATTATGTCTTTCCACCAGGATTCGTACTAACAGGAGTCTCCTTCGCCAGGTATGTACAGTTAACGTAATCTACTGGTGAACCTAGCACGCTACCCGAGGGACAGAAAAGAGCGCGAGCAGGAGAGTTGTCCAAACAATGCACTGGTCAGAGCTCAGAAACCAATAAGTGTTCAGAGTATATTTTATTTAATTTCAAGCTTCTGGAGCTCAGCATGCCGCTCCGGGAAAGAGAGATTTATTTAAGGCAGAAAAGATGACGTAGACGAGGAGTCAAGTTTGACTTCTGGTCCGGACGCCCTCACAATAAAGACACATCTTCTCAAACCGATCTTTAGTTCCTTCCTTGTATTAACTGTTTTAATTAAAATTACAAACGAGGTACGACGGCGCCGAACTTCTTTCTAATGCACTCATTTTCTTTTCAGATGTCGTAAGAAAATGTTTTTCTACGGTCTTGAAGTCTACGGACACCAGGTCGATTACGCCAGCGGCAAAGTGTCGACTGAAGGGCGACAAGTAGGTTGCATTGTATTTTGATTAGCATTATCATCATCATCATCGGCAACGTCATCACGAACCATCCTTACCTTATCGTGGTCTCTTCATTATACTCTTAATGTAGCTGTTAGTATTATTATCTCACCACCACCATCATCATTGTTACTGTCATCATAAACAAAGTTCATAAAACTAACTGGTTGTGAAGCTCAACAAACTTCAAAAGGAGAGTACAAAGCTGCTTTGTCTTAGGTTGAACGAACCGTGACAGTGCACATTCTTTGTTCAATGTGTGAGCATAAATATTCTTACTGGATAGTTGCTCATATGAATTTTAATACCTTTGTGTTTTGTGCATCGTCAAGGCCAACGAACAAAAAAGATACAAAGAACAAAAATCTATAACAAAGATACTGGCCGAGTATAATAACCATTTTATAAACCGCCAGCCAAACACGACCTATTGGCAGACTGAATGTCTGAACAAAAAATGAACCAATCATGATTTATAAATCTGCAGACAAGTGCCACAAGAAAATTCCTCTCTGTATGAGTTGACTATGCGACTGCTACGTTTACCCATAATTTCTAACACGTAATGAATCCGTAAATTGCTCGTAAACACGCACTGAAAAATTACAAGAATTTCAAGCCAAGTATACACGACATTGTTACCGTACTAGGGGGATGAATACCACAAAGGTACATAGCTTTCTCCATGTCTAATGTCTGTGCTGGGTTTGCAAGGTAATGTGGTAAAAGATATAGCCACCATCTTTTTCGGTACAATCAAAAGCAGGCCCGTAGGCAGGGGGGTGCGCTAGGTGCGTACGCATCCCCTCCCCCCCTCCCCCCCTCCCCCACGGACCCATAAAGGTCCGCATTTGGAGGTTTGATAAAGCGACGAAGAAGCCTGAATAGGTTTATAGTAAGAATTGGTGCGTGCGCAAATCGAAATGACTAAAAAAATAAAAACGGCGATAAATGTGTTTATCCCGAAAATTTGGCTTTTGAAAGCCCGAGTTTACGAAATTTATCCCCCCCCCCCTTCCAACAATATTCCTGCCTACGGGGCTGAATAGGATTGATTGTTCAAAGTGACGATAAAACCTCAAGGATCTGATGAAAAATACTTGGTAGTGAGCAATTTACACTGTTCACCAGTTTTAATGGCTTTTCTTTACCGTAGACAAAAAGAGTACCCGACACCCCTGGAAAGTGGACAGTTGGAGACTTCATAAAGGACCGAACCCTTCCGTGGAACAAAGACGAAGGTGACGAGCCGTCGTTTGACATGCGGCCGGTTACACAGGGTGGGGCCTGGATCCGAGGGCTGAAACTCAAGAACCATCATTACACTTCTCCTGACCGTCGCTATGGTTACGATACTATAATGTTGGAGGTGATGAGCTACCGCCACCCAATAATGACGTCGATAAAGAGGTATAGTTGGATCTTATTGGTTTAGTTTTTAGAATTTGCAGTGTTAGGACACTTGGTAGGATCTCCGACTTGTAACCAGGGCCCGGTTGTACGAAAAGTGGATAACTTTATCCAGCGGATAAGTCCCTTTTCAGTGCTCGTTATCCATTCAAAATCAAGAACGCGCCAATTTTATCCGCTGGATAGGGACTTATCTACTCTTCGTACAACCGGCCCCAGGAGGTCCCAGGCTTAATCCCCGGCCTGGTCGAGGGTTAAACTTTGGGCGACCTTATAATAAAAAAACGAAATCTACGTTAATGAACTTCAACTAGTAGTGTATTACAAGAGTTTCGATATCTCATGCACACTCCGCTCACTTCGAAACTTAGATTTCCATATGTGAAAAGGCTGGTTCAAAATGAAATGTAAGTTTTCTAAATATTGCAGCTTTTGTTACCGTCGCATTTTCCTCCTTCTCTTCCCAGCGTTCCCATCGCGCCCTGACATCCTTTTTCTCATGACTGGTTACGCGTTAAAATCTCAGCGAATGGCGTCAAAGGCCAAAAACGTCTCCCGCTTCGGCAGGATTCTACAAACCAAACAAAAGGTTGTCCCGGCCAACTCGCCAAGCCGGGTGCCCTGGCTTATTTAATTGTAAACAAATCCGGAAAAAAATAGAATAGTGCAGTGGCACTCGCCCATTCGAGTTATCCGGGACAACTTTCTCCATGTAAACGGGCCCTTAATATGAAAAACTTTTATAGATTTGAGTTTTAAAGTTCAGACTAAAGGGGTAAGGAATAAAGCCGTATTTTACTTACCAGAATTACCGTTAGAAATTCATGGTATGAATCCCTGCACACAATCTTTAATTACTTGGTTTTTTGCAGGCCCGCCTCGTGCAGCAGCTCCGCTCTTCGCAGACTTCGCCGCCTCGGAAAGTGAAAAGGTTGGTGAAGCGATTGCCGCACTGTTTTGTCAGAAATCACGATTTCAGTTTCACTTTGCATTACATCCTATCAGGACTACGGGCAATAACGCCTTTTTGCTCCATAGAAGCTTCCTATGTTTTTTTTTCAAGAGGAAGAGCAAGCGAGAGGAAAAAACACATATGCTCATTATTGTTGCCATTACCATAATCTTTAGAAGTATCAATACCATTGTCATCATCGCTATCGCTATCGTTATTATTATTATTATTAATTATAATTACTTTTAAGAACCAGACTGACTTTGACCGAGACTCGATTTTTCCAAATTTAAAGCGACTTTAGCCTCAATTGCATGTTCTTTATAGTATTGTTCCTGTTTTAAGACTAAGAAGACTACGGAATAACCCAACCCTTCCCCCAAAGGATCTATAAGGCATTTCAACAGCAGTTTAAGAACAGCACGCGAAATCAGTCAGCCATATAATAATAATAATAATAATAATAAATGCCGACTAAACATACTTATATGCATGCCCCTCAGAAACATACATTTCTGACTAATTCGTTGATCTCATTCAGGTAATCACTACTAAAAACAGATTCTTATACAGGAATAGCTTAGGTTATTAAAGTCTTCTATACGTACTACAACTACATTTTTAGTTTAAGTAAGAAAGAATAAATGAATGCAGGGCATAGCTGTGGAAGATCAGATTCTGGGGTCTTACCTCGGTGGAAGAACCTCACAACTGACGTCATAAGGTTTCCCTGGAGGTGCACAAATTATGTCACAGTGTCAGCACTAAAGCCTCGTTCTGAAGCCGAGGATTGGCGATACGGTGCATACTTACGGTCATACTCTACAAAATTTACTTCAGTTATGGGAGGTGAATTGACGTCATTAACGTGCCCGACGTCTGGTGAACGTCAGATATATTGACCTGAAATGTTTAATTTAACTCCCATAACTAAAGCATATTTTCTTATCTATGACTAGAAGAGTGCAAAGTATTGATATTGTTGGGGCGATTTATCGCCTTCACCACTGACACATTAGTCAGACTGGGTGACGTCAGGTGTCGGTTATTACCTCGAGGTAGAGCCGATTCTGGTCGATCAGAACAACACAGAGTTTCACATGAAAGAACTGAAGTGGTCAATGTTTTTTTTTTCTTTTCAGCACACTTCGAGATACAGTATTGTTAATGGCAGAAGACTCGTCACGAGGAAGAAAACATAGATTTTATAAAATTTATGCAAATGATTATAAAATAAAGACCAGTTTCAGCAGTAGTTTATTGTGTTATTTTTTCAGTAAGATGTAGTAGATATAACAAGGTCCAATATTTTAGTCGTCTGTCAGGCTCCACCAATTATACCAAAAAGTTGGAATATCCTGCATGAGGTGACAAGTGGAATCTACTTTTCTTTGAAAAATCACCAAATAATAAACAAAGTTATTACAGCCGTCCATGTCCCGCTTCGCGTTGCTCAGTGGACAAATTGGCCCCAAAAGCCGACACTTGGTCATCCAAGAGTCTGGGTTAACTACTTATTAACCGAGAGAGAGGACTGTACGGGAAATATCAAACTGAGGTCTTGCTGTATTGACCGGGCGATATCAAGGTCAATTCATCAAGGCCGAACCTTGATACTTCTCGTAAAGTTCAAGGTTGATAGCCAAAGTATTTTGACATATGAAATTTTTTCCAAAAACGACAAGCGGAAATTCTCCACTGCGCAGATCCAGTTATACGCGCGAGTGTGTCATGGGGAACCCAAACTGCTCAAGAACCAATCAGAACGCGCGAAGTATCTTTAACCTCGAGGGGAAGGGTACCCCCCCCCCCCATAGCTGGAGTGAATACGTGTCGTGTTTTTCGGGTTTAAAGTAATAATTCGACGTATTTGGGAGTACACTTTAGCAAATGCTTAAAATTTCTAATAACAATAATAATAATAATAATAATAATAACAAAAATAACAAAAATAAACAATAAAGTTAATAATATTAACGACTTTAAAAATGTACACTTCCAAAACATATCTCTAAGCTACCAGAGCCACAAACAGAACGAACCCAGTGAAGGTCACGAGACAACCGCTTCACTACTTCGTGGTTGACCGTGCCGGTGTAGTTTCCGTCCCCGATCACGGTTGAAGCGGAGTTGTCTCCATGTTCTTTAACACGTGATGGTCACGTGCAGCACTTCCAAGCCACTAAAAGTACAACAAACTGAGTGAACTCAGCGAGAGTCATAAGACTACAGACAACCGCTTCACTACTTCGTGGTTGACTGTGCTGGTGTAGTTTCCGTCCCCGCGATCACGGTTGAAGCGGAGTTCTCTCCATGTTCATTAACACGTGATGGTCACGTGCAGCACTTCCAAGCCACTACACGTACAACAAACTGAGTAAACTCAGCGAGGGTCATAAGACTACAGACAACTGCTTCACTACTACGTGGTTGACCGTGCCGGTGTAGTTTCCGTCCCCGATCACGGTTGAAGCGGAGTTCTCTCCATGTTCTTTAACGCGTGATGGTCACGTGCAGCACTTCCAAGCCACTAAAAGTACAACAAACTGAGTGAACTCAGCGAGAGTCATAAGACTACAGACAACCGCTTCACTACTTCGTGGTTGACCGTGCCGGTGTAGTTTCAGTCCCCGATCACGTTTGAAGCCGAGTTCTCTCCATGTTCTTTATCACGTGATGGTCACGTGCAGTACTTCCAAGCCACTAGACGTACAACAAACTGAACGAACTCAGCGAGTGTCAGGAGACTGCAGCCCAGGAACATTCCCATGTTTCCTCCAAGCTGACCTGTGAAAGATCAGTGTTTAGTGTTATTGATTTTTGGAGGATTGAAACTGTTTGGAAGGTTTTTCGTTTCTTCAAAAACTGTGCTTCATACTTTGCAACGCAGCAAAAATAACTATCTTGCTAAACTTTGAAAAGACTATAAAGTAAAAACAACAGGCTGAAATGCAAGTATTTCATATTACCTGCTTTGAGAATGAAGCTAAACTACGGTGTTCATTTGTCCTAACTAGTTAAGGAAGGATTTGACTTGTGAAATTTTTCTTCTTTTTGGCAGCACCGTTTCTCACCGGAAGTTCGTATTACAAACCAAGATTACGACGGAATATACTCCAGTGCAATGTTACGTAACGTAAAGCCATAAAGAAACGTTACCACTTACGTTAAATTGTGACCCAAAACTGCGTTTTTGTGGGCTGCAAAACAATCTTTTTCACTCAGAAACTCCGCAGATTTAAAGTTGAGACTTTTTTGGAGAAAAGGGACAGTCTCACCGTCCAATCGGTAAATACCAACGCGAGGGTCACTTGGAATACTGACTTTTCTTGTCGTTTGATGGGAATTGTCAAACATGGGGCTAAAGTAATGTAATGTAATGTAATGTAATGTAATATAATGTAATGTAATGTAATGTAATGTAATGTAATGTAATGTAATGTAATATAACACAACATAACATACACTGTAACGTAACATAACGTAATGTATTATAATATAACATAATATAATATAGCATAATATGATAACGATTTGGATAATAATAATATAAAAATCAAATGATAATAATACTAACTTTGATAAACTTGACTGTTTACAATAAATCAGAGGATATACATGTAACTTCCAAAGTGCGTACATACACATCTTTGATAGGAATTCGATCAGTGTATTTTAGAACCTATTTTCTATTAACAAACGGCATTTTCCTAAAACACTAATTGCAGTTTCATTTAAATTAAACTGAATATTTAGCAAGTATAAAGTTCTGTCTTTCATTTCTCGATATGAGGAAAAAATTACAAATGTAACCTTTTTTAACATAGCGAATTGTCTTGTTTCAAATCAGCTTTTGCAGCGAAATATTGACCGTGTAAACAAACTTGTGGCGAGCTTGGTATCGACCGGAGCCTTTGTTCAGTCACTCTTCACTTGGCAGTACAAGTTCAGGAGTGGCTTCGCATTCATGGTAAGTACTTCATGTTGCTCTATTGTTGAAGAGCTAGGTCCGACCATGATGCTTTGTCTAGTTGTCAGCTGTCCATCTCCCTTTCTACCGGACGTTACGAAAACCTGGAATGGGGAACAGGGAACGATTAATATGAGTTGGGGAACGGTAAATATTTACAATATATGCAGCGATGCTTGACGTTTTTAATCGTTCAAATCCCCGAGCCTTCGAAGGTTTTGTATATTCTCACTCCTCCAAAGTCGTATTGACCGTAACGTCCCTTTCTACCGCATCATCTCTTACGTTTGAATAACAATAACACAGATATAGTTTATTTTGTCTTTACCACGACAAAATACTCGCTTATGTTTTTAGATGGAGTTTTCCTTTTCATTGGATAGTGAAGCTTCTCGAGGCACACTCTGGTATATTTTCCTACAGAGAAAGAATTTATCTTCAGGATAACGACTTTAAAGTCTGTATTTAAGATGAATGGTAACAATTGTTTTTGCTCTTTTGCAGATTTACATATTTATGTGCTTCAACTTTGACTTCTACATCATTCCGCTGGCGTTACTTCTAACATTCCTGAAGCAGTACGTGGTGTGCATGCTGCTGGCCGACCGGAACATCAACCCAGAAGATCAGGTCAGCCTTATTTATCTAACTTTTATAAGCGTCACTGTTACTGTTACTAGTTTTTCTAGTGTTTAATACTATTGTCTTTACCATAATTACCATTTACGCTACTACTCTCCATTACCACTGCCTTTACCATTGTCATTGTCACTATCATCGCATTGCCACTGTTACTTTTATTGCCAATATACCATAGCCATTGTCATTGCTGATGCAATGTACCATAAACATAACCAAGACCATTTACCATTGCCTTTATCGCGACTCACTTTTACCATTACCATTTTGTGTTGGTATGTATATACTTGTGTGTGCTTGTGGTTTGGTCGTTGCGAGTTTATGTATGAGAATTATTACCATATTTAATACCATTTAAAGTAAAAGTTACTCAGATAAGTTACACTAATCAAACCGAGCATCAAAAACTAATGAAAGTGACTGAACTTAAGCATAGTTGTATGTGGTAATATTTAAAGTTAAATCACTGCAAATCCTAAAGAAAAATCATTCGAAATGAACGAATGTGTACAAGAAAACTACAATACAAATATTTCTGCATGCTCGTGTGTTCGTCATGTGAGTGTATGGTGTGGTTACCTAGCTAGTTTAACCCCTTCTAGTTATTCCAGGTAACCAGCACATATCTTTATTCCAACTAACTGTCTATAATATTTTCTCTATCAGTGCAAATTTGACATAAAAACTAAGTGCATATGTTGTTCTTGTTGGTTTCTATGTAAGTGTACGTGCTTGAATTCATATACATCTGTAATTATGTTAGTGTATGTCAGAATGCACGTGCCAAGAAGTGTTGTCGTGCCTGTGGCAGTGTGAATGTTAGTTTGGATATATATGTGAAAATGAAAGTGAAAATGAATGTGAATTTGAAAGTGAATGTGAATGTGAATATGAATGTGAAAGTGAAAATGAAAATGAGTGTTCATGCGAATGTGAATGTGAATATGAATGTGGAAGGGAAAGGTGAAAGTGAAAAGGAATGTGAACATGAATGTGAATGTGTATGTGATTGTGATTGTGATTGTGAAAGTGAAAATGAATGTGAATATGAATGAGAGTATCCGTGTATGTAAGCGGCGTAAGGGGACGGTCCGTGAGTAATAATCGACAGCCCGGCGTCAGTCGTCTGACTGTAGCTTGTTTCCGCATGACAGGAAGGGGCGCCGCAAGACGACGATGATGACGACGACGACGAAGAAGAAGAAAAGGGCAAAAAGGGGGTAAGATATCAACCTGACCATGTTGTAAATTGTGGACCTGAATCTAACTTTATGACATAACTTACAACCTTAAACATGACCTAGACACCCTGAACCTAGTCTAACATTAACTATTTTAACTGACTCGTCACCTCTTTTGACTCATTGAACAGTGTCCTCCCGGCTTTTGCTTTGAAACATGCACATATATTGATTTACAAATAAGTAACAAAGGAGAGGAAAGTATTTAATGATAAAAGAGTGAAGTTCTTGTCATCTTATACGGTAAATTGTCTTCAAAAGGGTAACATAAGAAATAGTATATTTAAACACAACAAATAAGAGCCAGGGATTTTGGAATAAAGGATAGACGGAAATTGTGATTTATCAGTTCTTGTTTTTTTTAACACAATATACAGAATTCCAAGGTTGTCAACAATATAGGATCTTGAGTCGTGTCGCCACTACTACTAACATTAAACGAAAACCGGACGTGTATCAATCAATCAGTCAATCAAACATTCAGTCAGTCAGTCAGTCAGTCAATCAATCAATCAATCATCCAGTCAGTCAGTCAATCATTCATTCAGTCTGTCAATCAGTCACTCACTCACTCAATCAATCAATCAATCAACCAGCCAACCAACCAACCAACCAATTAATGCAGCACTCACACAATTATAGTCCTCAGATACGAGAGAGCTGAAAACAGCATTAACATTGAAAGCTTGAATAGGTCACAATCATACCATACTCGAACGTAAAACAACCGGACAATTGAAGTATGCTTCGTTCGATGTAGCAACTCTTTTTTGTCTTTACAGGATAAAGGAAAGAGTTTCAAGGAGAAGATAGCGGCCTTAACCTCGATCTGTTCCACGGTTCAGAATGCGCTCGACCAGGTTGCGTCCTTAGGTGAACGGGTTAAAAAGTAAGTTCCGTTCCATCTACTTTGGCTAACCTGTCGTAAGTTTTAACAACTTTGAAGACCCCGGAAATTAAAATTGTAATAAGGCCATTGTTCACAATAGCAGTTCTCATTCGTGAGAGAAAGAGGTTGCAATATTTTCCTTTTTCTTATATAATGAAACTTAATATTAAAAAGTATTATCCGTAAAGTTTTTAAAATGGTATGATAGGGTCATTGGTTTCTCTCAGCACTTGAACTCAAATAAAAAAAACAGTCTTCTGAGTAAAGCTGTGTATTATGCATGAACATGAAATGCAATAATTTTAATTTTTTAATGAGTGGAATGCCCCAATGCATATTTTTTCCAGATTTATGACGACACGATAACGTTACAACGTCGTACGCAACCACTTAATATATATCGAATTGGTTAATTTGTGGTTTACTATTTGTCCTCTAAATTTGGCTTAAATACCAAATATTTAGGGAGATACAAGAGATACTGCCATCTCCCCCTCGGTTCCAAGTAGCCTCAAATACCAGTCTGGATAAGGTTAACTTTTAACCTTGTTATATTGCAGCACGTTTAACTGGACCGTGCCATACTGTTCGTATCTACTATGCGTCGCGTTCACGCTCGTTACGGTTGTACTGTACCTTGTACCACTCAAGTTCCTGTTGCTGGCATTTGGTGAGTAGTTGCATCATTCATCTGTTTGCATTCATTCAGGAGTTAGGAAAATAGCGTCGTCAGCAAATACCTTGACAGTGGCAAGGTGAAGTCAAGTATATACTGGTGCTTGCCGTTTTATTTCCTTGTGGAAATACATTTTCGTTTGAAAGCTCTTGCAAACTACGAGTCTGTCTAGTTCTTAGACGTTGATTTTCCACCCGACTTAGCCGTCTGTGTTTGTGTATAAGTGTCTGTCTTTGTGTTTGTCTGTTTGTACTCAAGGGACGCACTATATGTTTTTTCGATCTGTTAAAGATGGAAATAGTTTTATCGGGACCCTCTAAAACCACCGGAACCAGTCATAAGTTTCCCATGACTTCCTACACTTTTGCAGTGGTGGAAACCTCGAATACCGATCAAAGTTCCAGGGCGATAGCATCAATTTATGACACTGACTTACGGTATCTTGTATTCGAACAGGTATAAACAAGTTTACAAAGAAAATCCGTAAACCAAACGCTGTGGATAACAATGAAGCGGCGGACTTCCTCTCTCGTATACCGTCAGACGTGGAAATAGTAAGTCGCGAGAATTTTTTTTTCCCATTGCAATTTTCGATTGTTCAGGAGCACACCAAGCGCTTTGCACAACCACCATGGTTTTTTATTAGCGCAAAACCAGGCCTCTCCCGCCCTCTCTGCCTCACCCTCTCTCTCCCCCCCCCTCTTTCCCTCTCTCTCTCCCTCTTGACAACATCACTCCGTTTAGAGATCAGTGTTCGAATCCTGTCTTCAACTGAGCTCAGTTCAACTCTAGTGAATTTTAGCAAGACTGGCCGCGCATAGGATCACGGTAGTTTCCTGGGCTCTATTGTGGAGCTGCAGTAAAAATTAGGAGAGCTGTATCTATATTAAACACGCATTTCTTGTGATTTGCAGAAAGAGACAAAGTTGTTAAAGACAGACCCTTCGTTGCGACTAAGAAGAAGCGACCCATAGGACCGCGGACAAGGCTCTGGGACTAGGACTGGACTGAGCAAGGCACTAGCTTAGCGAGGGAACTGAACACTAGTGTGCAGCCCGTGCGACATACGGGTCACTGAGAATATGTCTTCCGAGTTTTTAAAACTGAAGGAGAAGCAACCACCATGGCCAAAAATGCGGTATTATTTATAGAAAGGCTAACTCGCCAAAATCAATAGAGAATACTAAGAAGAACATAGGGAATTTATACAAAAGGTTGTACATTGGCAATGGGATTTCAAGTATTAACAAAACTCTTCACAATATTTATTGCATTATTTATAGTTGTAAATAGAATAATAATTGTAGATAGGTAGTCGATTGGCTATTTCTTAAAATACAAAGTTAATTAGAAACGAATATAAAAATTTGACAGGAGCAGTAAAAAATTTCTCGTATCTTTGGAGTATTTCTGAACCGTGAATAGAGCTTAAAACTAATGGTAATTAAGAATCAAATTTGAGTCACCTATGCTACGAATCCATGTATCAACACGTGGTTGCTGAGTAGTTGCATACCAAATCACATACGATGTCAGACTTTTTTCCATGCGCGAGAAACCTGACTTGTAATCGTGAACAGCGAACGACTGTGGTAGCTTGTCGAGTGACAGGATGTTCTCAAGTTGAAAAGGTTTATTTAAACAAGTCTACTTATTAACTTGTCCTATTTAATTTGAATTTTGCTCATTTTGCAAATGTCGATGACAATTTGTCTCCAACAGAAACTAAACATGTAGACTTGGTTTTGTCTTTATTTGACCAACTGAATTTTTTGACAGAACAAATTCTTTGCCCACAGTTTAAGTATTTAGAGATTGCTTTAACGCTGAGTTGATTTGCTTGCATTTGTATTTTTTTACAGCTTGAAAATGTTTGGCGTGTTGTACAAACATTGGAAGGTTGTTTTATTTATTTCGTCGAATAAACTCATGCATTTTGATTGCGTGTT
>JAOBYE010280319.1:0-15958 GCA_025403585.1 Parazoanthus swiftii | reverse complement strand
GGGGAAAGGCGGTACAGCTACGGGGGAACGTCGGTACAATGTACCGGTGTACCGGCCTTAAGAAAAACACTGCATCAGTTAGAATTAAGTATCAAGGTAAGACACACGGTGCTTTTTGTATACAGCTTACTTCTCCATTGGCCTCATCTTTTAGTTATATAATTAAGCAGAGGAGAATGTTAATCACAGTGGCAGGATAAATGGAGGGAATAGCTGTGACAGAGGAAGAGACAGGACTGGCCCATTTATCCTCCTGACTAAATAAAACAAGTTGATAAAGCAGCAGGACCTCATTTTATAAATACTCGGTATGCTGAATATCACTCTCCCGAGGTTACTCAGGCCTTCTTGCTAATTGCACTCCTCAAAGTTTTGCATTTCATTCCATCTTGAATTTGGTAAGCACCCACTGCAATTGGACCATAAACTTGCAGAGCACAACTGGGGATTTTTAAATTAGTCAATGTTTCAAGAACTTTCTGCAGGTATTCATCCTTATGTGTCTGGTTTAGTGCTGTGAAACAATAGCCACGAAACATGTACAGAATGATGTTTGTATTTGGTGATGAAAATTCTTGGCTAACATCAAATTTGGGGATAACTCCCTTGAAGATCAACCGAGGCATTTCTCATTAGGTGTCTTATATACACTTTTATTTTCCTTAATTATTTATTTTTGTCATTTGTTTATTTACTTATTTATTTGTTCGTTTATTTTGTTATTTTTATCATTATTATTAAAACCAAAGGAAGTAACACCAGATGTTCTGTAGTTTTTGTACTAATTAGTCGTTCAAAATCCCTTCGTTGTACTTATTAGTCAATTAAAGGTGAGAAGTCATCGTTAGGAAGTACAGCAGAGCACAGGGATGAGATGGAAGAAGACGAGCATGCAGTGCAGTCATACCAGGTGCCAGGTAATTACAATCAGTCCCAACACCCTTGCAACACTTTGAGAAGTCCTGAACAATGTTTGAGTTAACGTGAACTTTTTTCTGTGAAGCAATCCCTGTTCTGCTGGGGCGGATCTAGGGCTGGTTCGGTCGAACCCCCTAAAATGAAGTAAACATACATTTTTTGAGCATATTTTTTCTTTTTAAAAAGGTTAAGTTAAGGAAAACAGTAGAACTGAGGTGTTTTAAAGGTAGTTAATGCTCACAACTACCCCTCAAAATGTTCGAAAATCACCTTGCCGAGGACCTATATCCCCCTAGGATGGTCCACCTTTGCCCAGCAGATATTTATCCGAACCCCCTCTCACTTAATCCTGGATCTGCCCCAGGCCTGACTGGTCAATTATGCAGTGATGTACTTACTGGAGTGATGATTAGCTGGTTTTTCTCCGTAATGTGAATGTCTGGCAGTTGCTTCCTTTTTTACACTTTGTTCTCAGACTACATCGATTTAATCACTGTATTTTATTCACAGCCCACATTCACCCAACTATGATCACTACAGACCAGCCACCGACGACAATCTACAGCACAGCGCAGTATCCGGCAACAGTAAGTGGTGGCTAATTGAACTGTCTATGATAATAGTACTAAGTGGGTGATAGTGGTTACTTGTAATGGAAACAGGCTGATAATGATGATAATGATGATAATAATAATAATAATAATAATAATAATAATAATATTTAATAATAATAATAATAATAATAAAGATAATGACAACAACAATGATGCTAATATTAACATTGATAAGAACGTGTATTAATCCAAATCTTTGATATTTTTTAGTTCCAATAAAATCTTCGCATGGCCTTGGGACCTCATCTCTGTTCCTTTTTGATGCTCCTATATAAGTGTTTGTCATTTGGTGCATGATCAAAGTGTTGAGCAACAAACGTGCTGCATCGTAACAGTAGTATCAACCAAGATGAAGGTGTCGCGTTGGTGGTGGCCGAGAGAATGTACCCAGCTGCAAAAAAAAACTTTTGTACCCCTGTTAGAAAGCAATGCCAAAGACTGTATAAGTACTTGTTAAATATTTCAAATATCCTATGTAGTCTAAAGACTTGTGTCTATCAAAAAATAACAATCCTAGAGTTTTCTTGCGTACAGTACATTAACAACCAAAATCTTGCTTGGTCTATTGTTTAGAAAAAGTTTTGTGTCTACATTCATTTCGTTCAAGTGCCTAAAATTAATAATGGCTTGGCAGACCTTGTTCAAATTTACTCTTTCAGTATATTTCCACAAAAGATAAATACACACTGCACGAAATTTTTGTCTTAGTTCGTTTGCAAAATATGGCAAAATTGCATTCAGAAGTTTAGCGTCCGTAGTTTTTGGTTGTCAGTTTGCTTTGCTTCTCTTTCCACCTTTTTGCCATAAGTGCTTCAACTAATGGTGCAACATTCGTTTAATTTAAGTTTGGAAGCTGCTGGCCTAGGTTGTTAAAAGAGTGCCCAGTGGATAAATTGACACCCTTATCTGCTGGAGATAGCCTCCGCAGCAGGCAACTCTGAAGTGAAATTACGATGAAGTAGATAGGGTGAATGATGGCTATTGTACGCTAATGTATGGGTAATATTAGCGATGCATTAGCCATCATCTACCCTATCTGCTTCATCATAATTTCACTTTAGAGTTTTCGCAGAGGAGGCAATGCTGGAGAAAGGTTTGTCCGCTGGACAGTTGTTTAGATGACGTGAAACAACGGACACTTATGCACTGTTACACGAAACACCATATTCAAGACTTTGTAAAGTCGTGAAGAAACAAGGTTGAATTTGATATGTTTTGATTTTTAATTGAAAAAATGACAAAACATGCCTTTTATATAAGTTGTTTGTAACTGTTTATGACTCTCCCATTTCTTTCGTGTAAAGAATATATAATAATTTATTGTTTAGTAAATTATAGTATGTAAATTATGAGTAGTAAACACTTATCGCAGTTATACGGTTGTATATAAATACTTAAAGACGCATATCCACCGACAAGTAGTGTAGTTTTGAATGCTACCAAGGACTAGGATAGCCCACCAATAAACCTTCAGTTGTGAGCGTTCCGTGTAAAGCTTGTCATTTGTCTACATTCCCGCGCTCAGGGACTGAGGCTGTGTGTTAGTCCCGATGGGTAAGGAACCATTTATACGCGTTCAGAACTACTGACCCTTTTGGAAACGAAAAATTTCAGCTGCCGTAGTACGACACTTCCAGTTTCAAAAATGTTTTAGAAGAAAGATCAAAACCCGTGCCATTTATAATTTATTACAAGTCCTTCCTAACCCTTTTAGAGTTTGGCAATTTAGTTCATCACGGGGAAGGCCGGGATACTGGGGCGCACTAAAGCGAAACTTGATCCCAGCTGCAGCCTTTTGTTTACTGCTTAGTAACAGGCGATTTTAACACGAACGCAAGGGTTGCTTTAAAAACAGGGTTGCCACGGTCCTTGCAATCCTGGAAAGTCCTGGCAAAAGAAAATTCCAGGCCCCGGAAAGTCCTTGAATTTGGGTCATGGTCCTTGAAAATCCTGGAATGGGAAAAATTTTCACCTTCAACTGCAAAAAAAATTACAATTAGCTGTTTATCATAACCGGACATAATACCTTTGATGAAACAATGTTTGAAAACAAAACCGGAGGCTCGGTTTTTTTCCCCAGAAGTAAATCTTGCAAAGCTCATTGCTGAATTAATGTACAGATTAATAAAGCTTTTTAATATATAATGTTTTTGATTGGTGCAGAAGTTACTTCAATTTGCTCGAGGTGGCGAACGTAAAGGTTCTGGAAAAGTCCTTGAATTTCACATCAAGTTAACAGTGGTAACTTTAAATATAATAACTTTGTACAATCTTTCTGGATTTCACTGACTACCCTTTAAAGAATCAGGCCACCTACGCTCTACGCTTTTTTTCTAATCAAGTTCGTTGCTGTATGGGAAGAAAGCGGATAGACATAAGCTAAAGGAAACGCATGAAGTTTACAGTGCGCTCTTGTTTGAATACCAAATTGAAAATATAACGATTACTTATTTTGCCGAAAAAGAACACGCGCCAGTATATAACTGATTATGGGGTTTTGGCTCTATCAAGTTTATAATGGAGGTGTCATCGTATATGTACTGACAGCCAGCGTAGTTTAATTGACAATCACCTGACTTTTATTGCACTTTGAATTTATATGTTTTTGCTCACATCGAAAATAACAAACTGATACATTCTTAAAAAGCACCTCGAGTTGATACGTGGAGACTTGCACTCGAACTGAGAGTATGAACTCGGAATCGGCTTTGACTTGTTTTGGTGCGCACACTTTAACCTATAATCAAACAAAAAAATTCCAGCAAAGCTAGTTCATGTTCGGCCCGAAATAAACTTCGAACCCAAATATCGTCACTTCAGTATTGTTATCATAAAATAGGTGGTAAAGTAGCGGCCCGACAAAATCGGTAAAGCCCAGAACGTGACGAAACAGAATCGCTTACTAACCAAAGACATGAAGCAAGTGTTTTTTGAGGGTGCATGAGGATTTCTCAGGGTCGGGCGAGGCAATACCTCGAGTACTTCATTAATGTGAGGCTCCGAATACTGTAGCCCTCCAGTGGCCATTGGTTACTATTAGTTAGCGGTAATATGCAGTGAGGACAGCGTTACTGTAGACTTTCCCTGCTCGTCAAGAGCTAGAGGCAGGTCTGAACGCTGCCGTGTTTCCGCACTGACGAGGAGGCAGCCGTCACAGCCGCAGCAGCAGACCTTGCGGAGGGCAGTGCGGTACTTGGCTAGTCGCCAGGCGTATGCAAACGGATCGAGGAGAAACTTGGTAAACAGAATACAATCAATTACCAGCTGGACTGTCAAAGAGGAAGGTGAACTATACGGGACAAGTCCATTGACATGTATAAACCACCAAACGACGTTGGGAATGTTAGTGAAGATCAGCACCAATATCAGGAAGAGGTTAATCAAGAGAAACTTGCGTTCGATGTGGACCCGTCGTGTCTGGCTCTCTTTGGTCTGCCTGCTGCTCTCCGACTGCAGCCTCATGCTGTACGCCATTTTACGACGAAAGGTTCGAAATAGAAGAGCGTACGAGATGAGTATAAGGACCGTTGACAAGAGATTGTGTAAATACATGTCCACCTTCATCGCGACTAGCGCTTCCGCGGCCATAGCCATTCCAATTTGAAATGCCAGCGCGTACAACCAGATGAGTACCTGAAGAATCAGCACACTCTTAGCTGTGACATGTCGTGCCATCTTCATCGGAGCAGCGATCGCCAGGTATTGCACGAGTGTGAAGGCCAGTACGGTGAAATAGGACACGTTTATGGTAACTGTACTCGCCACCCGACCAACCTCGAACATCGTTGAGCAAGTGACACGTGTTGGAGCGTGTCCAGGATCCAAATACAATCTAAAGAAGCAGTAGTAGAGGCAAGGTTCCACGACGGCTGCTGTAGCTAGGTCTGCCAGGGCTATACCTACGAGGAAGTATGCCGTGGGGGTACGAAAAGTCTTCAAGGGGTCTTTCATGAACACTACCAGCAGCAAGCCGTTTGTAAGTATCGTCAGCACAGATATTATGGACATATAAATTGATGTGTAATAGGAAGCCTCGAAAAAACTTCCGTAATCTAGGTTAACATGTCCGGCCTTCGTCTCATTTGCAAGGCTGGAGTTAGTGCTGTTTACGGCGCTGGAGGTGATTGGGTTTGAACAGAACGACCCGGAGCAGAGGGCCCCGTTCATGACGAACAAGAAAACTAATCTGGCGCCGAAACTGTTTGATTAACAGAACAGAAATATCCTGATAAACGTTCCTTCGTGGCCCAATAGGATGACTGTTTCAGTTTCTGCCAGCTACCGAGCTGATGTACAAAAAGCGGTTGGTTTTGGTTAAATGTTCAGAATTATTCGTCGAGTTACACGAAGTTTACGAAAGAAAGTTAGAGGGAAATTGTCCTTAGAATTCCATACAGAGTGGAATTTCCACCAGTTTCTTGAAAACAAATCCGATTAAGTCTGACTTTGGCTTGCTCTCATAACTTCACTATGTTTTGCACTTTCCATTTTTTCAACGAAATCGACGTTCCAAACGACTCAAACGGTAATAAAACCTGGTCAGGTTTCGTTCCTTGGCTGTAATTGCCTGTGAACACGAACAGATCGAACTTTGTTAAGGGGGAAACTGTAACAATGGTCAAATACACTGCCACTCAGTCCAAGAACACTTTGTGGTTCACGCGCTCTAACTTGTAAGTCTGTCTACTAAACTGCACCCTTTATATGTTTACGTGTGTGTTCCGGCCTCAATACTAAGTATACAGATCTAATTGTTTATCTTTCCCATGCAGTGTGTAAGTTGTTCATCGAGGATTTTTCCCACGAGAATACCTAATTACTTCCAAGCCGAAACTTTTCGTGGCGGGTTTCAATTTGACAATATAAAACAGAACTTGCCTGGTATTTTATCGAGAATGTACAATTCCGTTTCGCAAGAACAAAACTCTTGGTAACTTCTTTTGTCGCGACTGTAATAAAATCCAGTGTTTAGTAAAGGCAATTAAATCTCAAAACCTCAAGATTCAATATCGCACTAAGCATTAATGTAACTGGACCGTCATTTTCTTGCAAAAGTTTCTCGACTATATACAAAGGGCTTTACTAAACGACTCGCTTCGTTGTAATGCCAAAAAAGCACCTGCACAAAAAACTTTGGATATATCAAAGACAACACATAGATAATACTAGATAGTGTTCCCGGATGATGGCTCTGTGTCATTGGACCCGTGTGCCGGGCGGCATTAATTATCAATAGGACTTGTGCAAATAGGGCTCACATGGTACAGAATACGCCATACAAAACACAGTTCAACAGAAAGTGTGTTTTTTCTTTGTTTTACATTTTCCAGTGGAGTCTTGCACATTCTTTTGCCCTCCAGTTTGGCGTATTTTGTACCACGTGACCTCCAGCTGCACAGGGCCTATTTCTTTGGCAAATCCAGCTTCTGTAGTTTGTTTCTACATTGCCGCTTGAACGATCTAACACAAATATAATTAGACTAGTTAGCTGCACACTCGGCAGTGCGTTTTTACTCTCTTTTCACTTTTGATTTAAAAACATCGCTCTGTTCATGTTATTTACATTGACTTGTCAGCTGTTAGAATTCCGACGGGAACAAGTGATTAGTGTTTAGTATAGGTAGCGTGAGATGGTCGCGCGCTACTTTCGAAATAAAGCCATTCACAGGTGAAAGGGTGGCTCAGAAAGGTTTTTCGAACCGTAACTCCTCCCGTCAACACGCATAGGATTTTTTTAGCTTACGATAACAATTTCATTTAGCACAAAATCATAGCGAGATTGGGTCAGCCATTGGAGATAATCGTGCACAGTATGTGACGGGCCACACGCTGTTGCTTAATTCTATTTCTTGTGGCATTGCATTGGAGCTCTTTTTCTATTTAAAAAACAGTCAACAGTAACATGCATACGAAACATCGTTGTCAAAAGAACCTGATCAAAAATTCCTCTCACAATTGAATCAATGGTCGGTTCCGGCAGTTTTGCTTTTTTACAAAAATCTGAATTCACAAAGTGCAAAATAGAATGAAAAGTAGTTTCATCATTTCTGTTCACTGAAAAGTCCAGCATATACCGTACCAATTTACGACTTTCCGCACGTTCGTCAAAACCTGAAATAAGTTTTTCTTTTCCCCCATAAATTCAAGGGTACTTTTAACCAGAAAGTTTCTTGAGCATACTTGACCAGGGTCTTTTCACACTTCACTAGTGGCGAATAAATCAAAACATGAAATTTCTCGAGTATTTTCAGCTTTTCGTTTTGTCACCTCCAAGCTTGAAGAGCCACCTTTTTCCCGGCCCGCTTTCTTTCTGGGCAATGAATACCGGATCATTTTTATGGAGAACCGTCACAAAATTTGCGTGGATTTAGACTCATTCCCACATTTTTTTGTGTCGTCTGAGAAGTCAGAAGATGGCGAAAAGATCAAATTGGGGGAAACGTTGTTAAAAAACTTACAGCAACCAACATTGTCATAGCTGCTGGTATGTTCTGTTTGCTTTCCTTTGTTATTGCGTCAATATTGCTTTCAAAATATTGCGTTTCGAAAATTACAAGCTTAAGATTCCGGCGCTAAACTGTCGAAAACCACAGAATTAGCCCATCGCCAAAGGAAGTGGTAACACTATCTTGGGCGTAAAATGAAGTAGCGAAGATAGTCAAAAAAGGTGACTGCATGTTTGAAGAAAATAAGCGAAAAGCTAAAAATACTCGAGAAAATTCTCGTTTTGACTTTTTCGCGAATTGCTGGATGTCAAAGCATTTTAGTGTTAAAAATACCCTACATTTTAAGAAAAAAGTAACATTTCCGGAAATTACTAGAGAAAGTACGGTAATTTTCACTTTTATGTAAGAACAGAAATAACGAAACTACATTTCATGCTATTTTTCTCTTCTTGATTTCAGATTTTTGTGAAAAAGCACCAGACCACAGATTCAATTGGTCATTGGCTTGGCAAACAAACCCCACCAGCCACGGTAGTTGGTTTGTGGCAACAATTTCCACTGAATTTGAACCAGTCCATAATCATTCTTCGAAAAAACGTCAAAACGGTTTTACTAACGAAGATTTTTTATTGATAAGAACTTTTAAATGACAGCTACATCTACACCGATAAGGATTATGTTCTTTACACAGACTGATCATCCCTGTGATGTCTGTTGATTGGTGTACTGTCTCTCATATTCTTAGTATTTTAATAGTGTAAATATGTTTGTTCGTATTAACGTCATGTATACTAAACAAGAGTACCGTACTATCCAACTAAAAAACTATATATGGTTAAATTAGACACTGGGCATTTTCTAAAAATGTAGTTTCTATTTGGTTTATTTTTCAAAGCCTACATAATTTCCCTTAAATCCACATATAGCGTAAGCCATTACTAAAATATGTTTATGAATAGTGAAATGCGAACAAAACTATTGTATTGTCTTCTACTGTACTGCTAATGATTCCTTTTTTTGTGATCGCTTTTGCAAAACTTTATTGGAAATTTAACCTTTAGTTTTCTGTGTGACTCAAAACATGTCGAGTTTGTAAGCACCAGCAAACGTCGTTTAGAAGAATACAGGTGCCCCACACCGGTTTGAAGACGACCAAGTTTTCGTCAAATTAATTATTCATCCCAAACGAAACTCATTCTCGTATTTAAGTTACAAACTTTCTAAAATAAGTCAATATCTCCCTCGCCTTAATTCCATAATGATAAAGCGGGCGTAAGAGTTATTTTGCAGCATGCATCAGAAGTGGAACTGTGTTCTTGAATCGCCATCTATAGCACAAAAATGTCGTAAAAGTGGTGACTTTGAATTATTGTATAAGCCACTTTCTCAATCATGCGCAGAGCAAAGTAACGGTTTTGCTGGTGGTCACAACCCCTGTTTACATCATACTGTGACATGTTAAAGGTTTTATCTTTTACCTTCTTTCAAAAACAATCGATCTCGTTTCTTTCTTAACACCCATATGCCATGTTTCCTGTTCGTGTTGCCCGCCAACAAAAGCGATAAAGTTGCTCTGCGCATGATTGTGAAAGTGGTTTAATAAACCGGATTGGTGCTTTTAATAGGAAGGTGACGTCAGCAATAGAGTGGGGCTAATCGCAGTTGATCCCGGTCGGCTCAGAACTCTGTTATGAACCTAAGTTAAGAAGTCAGAACCTAGCCTCCTCCGCAGGCAACTCTATATGAAGCAGGTAGGGTGAATGATGGCTATTGTAGGGTAATGTATGGCTAATGAGGGTGATGGATATTGGGGCGAAAAAGAGGAATCATGGAGGAGTGTTGTCAGTCCCCGACTCGCGGCCTTTTCGCTCGTCCCTTCCCTTCACCCTCATTAGCCATACATTACCCTACAATAGCCATCATTCACCCTATCTGCTTCATATAGAGTTGCCTGCGGAGGAGGCTAGTCAGAACCTAAGTTATGGAACGACCTCCCTGGCCATATCAGGAGTTTAGAATCTGTAAATAGTTTTAAGAAGACCTTAAAAACTTACTTATTTTACAAATGTTTTTTAATCTAGGTTCTAATTTTAGTGTATTTTATCATTATAATCAACTTTTGCCTTTCATTTAATGTATTAATTATGTACTTAAGGTTTATGTACAGTTTTAACAATGTAATGCACAATTGAAAATTTTGTATTGATAATTGCATAATTTAAGTCTAATAAACTATTATTAAATTATTATTATTATTATTACAATTCTCCTTCCTATACTACCGCTTTCGCACGATATTTTCCAATTTGAAATACATAAAAACAAAGGTCTCGTAGTAAGTCTAATCACAAGATTTGCTATTGGTAGCACGTCAATTTGGCAGATTTTTTGTCTCAATGTTCAAATAAAAACGGTTTACTGACAGCGTCAATTCTTGCAGCCTTTTTTGCAACAACTGTAAATACATCGCTTTTTCTGAAACGGAAATGAAATGTATCTGTTGTGACAATCTAAATGGCCTTTTTTGCTGACATCGTACTGTCAGAATGCTGGTGCTGACTGGGTTGTGCCAAGAGGGGCCTTGCTTCCTCACCCCCATTCTCCACTTCGTACTTATCATCCGAGCTACTCGGCCGCCCTGTCTCCTGTGCTATTGTCGCTTGAGGGTTCACGTTAAGGATATCAGGCGCAATGTCCTGGCGTCTTGTGAAGAGGTCCCGCGACATCCTTCTGTTTATGATGAAGAAGTGCAGAAACATATGCAGGCAAAACCCCAGATGGATTGGTGCCGCCACGTGAAAGAAGGTACTGATGGTCTGGTCTAGACCAGCTCTGGTCAGCAGCTGCTCCACCGTCCCGTTGTACTGGTCGATGACGGCCGCTACAAACAGTGAAAGCAAGGCCAACATTACCGCTGGCACAAGGAACTGGTTGATACTGTGTCGGTTGTCGGCGTGGCCTGAACAAAAACTGGGACCCATTTTGACGAAAAAATGCAACTGGAAAAGTATTCCGACGGCACGCACAAAGTCCTTGGCAGATGTCCAGGCCAGATAGAGAAAGGTTTCATTCATTTGTGAGTGAGAATATTTAACCGCCCACTGACTGCAGAACACGGCTTTCATGAACCAGAACACAAAGCCCGTGGCACCCATGAAGCCGACCATCACGTCCATTGCCTTGGATTCAGTATCGCGCCACTTGTATTGGGCTTCTTGGCGTGGTCTGTTTTTATTGAGAAGCCAAAGACCCAAAACTACAACGAACACATCGGCAAGTATAGGCAACAGATTCGTCCAGCTGCCAACAAAGTCAAGATACTGCAGTCCGTTAATCAGCTGCAGGCCGATACAAACCAAGCCGATGACGTAACCATAGCCACTATTGCTTGAAATGTCGACATTGGCTGGTTGATCCTGGGATTCGCCCCACCCATCTCCTTGGATAGCCTCATAACCCCCCTGTAAGTGCGCCCTGCTGCTTTCTTCAATCTCCAGTGCATGTTCTAAGAACAACACACAGCAAAGCAACCGGTAGTCGATGAGCAGCGCATTGTAAGATGTCTTGATGATAGAAAACCCCTTCCCAAACAGTTCCTGTACGAATTGATTGTCCGCCCGGGATGTGACAATTGAGTCTATCCAGAAAGCAAAATTTAGTAAGGAGAGAATCTTGAGGAACCAGGCACATCCCATGCGAATGTGACTCCTAGGAACCTTGTGGCGCAGGCTGAAATGATACACACTGGCTTGCACAAGCTTCTGCACAAACGACACGAACTCTATGGCGGCATAAATACCACGCTGACTTTTGGTAGCTGCTCCAATGGCGAAGAACATCTCAATCACACACAGAGGGAGCGTGACCACCCAGATAATGACCCCCATACTGCTGTGGTTGTGACCCACTGGCGGGCAGGAGGAGCGACAGTAACCATCCAGGGGTCTTGCAGGGACTGGCATTTCAAACAGCAGCTTGGAACCAGCAGCTAGGATCAGCATACCGACCGTGGGCTCTAGCATCAACAAGTAGGTCCCATACACTTCTCCCTGTGTGTGTGCACTGAGTGTTGTGATTGTGGTCAGCAGTGCACCAAGGAAGAACGCCACCAGGCCGATGCGCGACTCGATAATGTGGGCGCCCGACTTGTTCTGCTGATAACACAGCAGCAGCAAACATGAGAACAAAAATACCGACGCGGAGAGTGCGCACATCACCACACTGGCGACAAATGATGCATCCACATCAACAGACATGGTTGGTATGACTACTCCAGTTGTATGAGGCTGCAGAGTTGTTGGGCGTGGAGTAGAATGGAATAACATTTTGATATTCGCCCAGTCAAGGTAATGTCGCATCTAATCACATGACCTCTTGACACAAATTGTTCCTTTTTTTTTAACAACTAACCTGAAAGTTACAAAAACAAGTTTCATATTATGAAATTGCTAATAGATAAAAAATAAAACTTTATTGGATTATAACCCATAGCGAGTTGTTTCAGCTAATACAAGCATAAACTATAATACTGATAACATTTCATAAATTTAAAACTGTAACAACTATATTAAATGCATATGAAGTAAAAACTAAAAGAGAAAAGCAGCTCAATTAAGGGATGCACTATAAATCTTTTTTATTCAATAAGCTTTGTAATTCTCGAACATTGCTGAAACATTCTGCTGTATTCAGAATGACGAATGCATCTTTAATGTCGATCATTTCAAACTTTTAAACTAGATTGTTCTTAAAGTTAACTTGTATTTTTGATAACAAAGATTTTTTTTCTTGTGTACAAACCACACACTAATAAAATTCATCCCCAGCATGCACTTCATTATCAATCAGTTTTTGACTCTTGTTCTATTTTATCATATGGCAAAGATGCTTCTCACAGCAAGGCCTCGGTTGGTTATTTCTTGTACAAACCTCGCTTCCGGTTAGTAACTAGTCAGTAATGTCTGCCATCTTGATTGGGAATTTATGTGCAGTGATAATCACAGTTTTGCATCAACAGTCCTATGGAAAAAGTGACCAATAAAAAGGAACGAGGAATAAAACGAAAACATTAAAAAATTAACAACACATGTCAACCTCGCTCCCAAAGAGCAAACACAAAGAGATTTTCAGATTAAAAAAAGAAATCAGTTATTTTAACAATGTTCTGAGATCAGCAGAGTTTGGACAATGTTGCATAAGCATTTATCTAATTTTGGCAATTGGCATTTATCTAATCTTAGCAATTATACAGCCTATTACAATTCAAATGTACTTTTATTATATAGTAAACATTCTAAAGGATGACTGTTGGTAAATTGACTTTCCCCAGGGAGCAGGGACATTAACCAATTTCAACACTGACTCAAAAAAATGATGGGGAATGAATGGGGGTTTACAATGGTGAGAAAGGATTGCCGGGTTCTAGCAGTGATTGCATTCGATCTAGACGTGCTGCTTGGTGTTTGAGCTCTTTTAGCTGCAGATAGAAAGACTTTTTGAAAGCAAGGGCGTTCATCAGTTAAAATCTTTGCTAAAACTTAATTGTCCATCCGTTGTTCCTTACAATTACTAGTTCATTCCCTTTGTTTCTCTGTCATGAATATTACATCTGCATTGATCTATTTAAGACTGCAAATTTTATTGAATACAATCATATGGATGTACTATTTCTTTTCTATCACACACTGTCACACATGTTTATGCACTGTGCTTGTAAATCATATAATTATAAAAATCCTTTCAGTATGTGATGTGTGTGACTCTATTATCGAAAATTAGTGTTTGTGCAGTGTTGGAGAGGTATTTCATAGTGACTCAAAATTTATATGGGATTGTGCAAATTTAAAAATAATTAATGCCAAGCAAAACAAGGGATTTCTCATTTCATATTGTATTAATTTGTGTTTTAATTTTTGCACTCAACTCGCAAATGATGCTTGTAGTTTTTATTTAATCTTTAGCAATTTTTTTGTTAATAAAAATACTTGGAAGCAATTCTTTTTCTAAAAGTGGTGAACTTATTAAGCAAAGTTCAAGTAAGTCTTTCTTGCATTTGCATTGCCCGAATTTCAGAATACCCCAGCTTTTGACACCTGCAATGCATGGATATAGCCTTTGATCTGATTGTTTTTAAATTGTCGTATATCATGTCTTATAAAATTATTTGGAAATGGTTTCTTCAATCTTAGTTAAATCACATTGATCCTGGTCATTTTTGCTTCAATTTGGTCAAATCAAACATGTTATATCATGTTATATATAATATTTAAAAACTTAAAATTAAGTCAACAATTTTTAAGGCATTCCTGGAGTCAGATAATTTACCGGTACCAATTTCCGGGCAGTTTAAAGGCCATTTTCTCTTTATTCAGCTTTATTAAATATGAGTTTAAAAACAGACATGTCCAGTGTTTGACATATGACTTCTTGAAACAAACTCAAAAATATTATAATTTTTAAAAAAAACGTTTGAGAAATACAGGATTCAATTGGAAAATTTCCTATTCACATGTACATCTATTTGCAAATAAATTTCTTAAAGAAAACTTGTCAAAGAAACTTGCTTGTGCAGAAACTTTGCTCATCTTTCAGTCATCGATAGGGTGTTTCCAAGTATTAAAGTAAATTATAATTAGGATCGGTGGATCACAAAACAAAACAATTTGAAACAACCATTTTATGCAGCATGCTGTTTTTCTGTTCAGCATGGAATTTAAAGGCCGAAGAAAATATTTAAAATTGCCGTATTGTTTTTGTGTTTTTTAAATGTCGTTTTTACAATAATATTATTTATGTTTAGAGTTTTGTTACAATTATATGCTGAGAGAAAAATCTAACATGATCGGGAGCACGGGGGCCGCGGGGTTTCATTTGACTATCAAGCATTTTAAGATTATTATGAAAACAAAATTTTAATCAAAATTTGGGCGGCTCTGTACGCTGGAGACCACTGCACTCTCAGATTATGGATTCTAATTTTGTTGCTTACCTTTCTACGATAGTTATGTCAAAAAAAGCCTGCAAGATTTTTGCCTCTGTTGCTCCTGGTATAAAGTGACTGCAACGAAGAAGCCACCCCTAATACGTCGTGTTAGTGTTTATCATAAGTCCCGTAATGGGAACGAGGTTTGTTCGTGGATAGATTTCTTTTCAGTTTCTAAAAGTTGTCGCAAACTGTCTATATTTGGCAGTCTACGGAAGTGAAGTGAGAACCGCATTCAAAAGAACTTTGTTGGAGTTTTTAAGAGTTAATATGGCAGTTTTTTAGACTTGTTTGATCATGTTGGAAACAGCGACAGTTCGGCGGGATCTCTTGTTCTATATCACATTTCACAGTAGACAAGGGTTAAGGGCCGCGGAACAAGGGGGATAGAGTACCCCACTTTTTTGCCGATATTAACTTGCGTGTTTGTTCCAGTCTTGATTGTTTCGAAATGAAATCAGAAAATACTCATCTAATCTAATGCAGTGAATAGGAAGTTACATCTATTTAAGATAATCAGGTAATCTCCGAAGAGTATTTAAACACAAAAATAATTCGTGCAGTTCGACTGCATCATACTCGTGTGTCGACAATGTCACAGAAACGATTTAACAGTGTTTTTCTATTTTGAATAATTATCAGGAACGCGCAGACAGAAATGATATTATTGTAATTGCCAACGAGTTTCTTTCCAATTAATGAGAATCGTAAGGACATTTTGGAGCATTTACTCACATTGACTTATCGTCGAGTGTGTGATTCCTTATCAGTCCTCGCAATGATCAGTGAGTAATGATCACAGTTTTAACCATTGTACGTTTTGTTTCCATTGTTCTTCTGCATAGAAACTGTGTGGATTAATGTAATTAAACTGATCCGAATTTGAACCTCGGCTATTTTAGGACCGTCCAAAACAGCCTGTTATAGCCATCCGTAAATTTCGAAATTCATCGTCGGAATTCAGGCGGGGGGGGGGGGGGGGGGGGGGGGGGGGGGGG
>JAOBYE010280208.1:12500-15959 GCA_025403585.1 Parazoanthus swiftii | reverse complement strand
GAGAGAGGGAGGGAGGGGGGGTTGATGGGCAAATGGGACTTAATAGACTAGTACATGTATAACACTTTACCAATGCAATTATGTTCCCGTTTCAACTCACCAAGGGGTAAAATGATGTTGTTCGGCCACTTTTGTTTTAAGAATTCAACAACATTATCATAAAGCTCCCTCGGTGAACTGGAACGAGATAAACTTTTGCATTAGTAAAATGGGGTGTTAGCTAAAGTGAACGAGTACGTACGGGAACATTAAGTGAGGCCATTCCTACGGCTAACCCTGAGATAAAACGACCGCTGTACAGCATGAGCGCATTCTTGCCCAAACCAATCAGAAGCCAGCCAACACAAAAGGGGAGACCAGCCAGGATGAGAGCCACCTTGCGGCCAAAGAAGTCGATCATCCAACCAGCCAACGGACCTCCTAACATGGCACCGATGTTCAGCAACGACTAGAATAGAATGCATGGAAAAGCTTTAAAATACGTATACTGAAACTCCTTGGACCCGGGCCATACGTAACTTTGTACGTCTGGGAGGAAATGACAAATTTTGAAGCATTAAAATGTATTTTCTGTGTTTTAGAAGAGACGTTTTCTCGGAAGGACAGATGTCCCCCCTCCCCAACCCCCTCCGACCCCGCTCGGTTAGGCCCTGGGAATCGCCAAGCTAGTTTCCGTCTGGGGTGCTCTTTGGATCGGATGGGACAAAATACCATCTAGCCGAGATAGTTTGCCACCCCAACTGGCAAATACCTCTATGGACGCAAAAATGGTATACCGGACATATACCATTTACATGTATTAAATATGATTTATCAGTTGAAATAAATGTACAAATCAGATGCCGTTTATATGTCTAGGTTTCAACATCTTATGAACCTATTGTCAGATCCTCATAGTTACAATTAAAGGCAAGGCCAAGTCAAGGAAAATAGGCCAGAATCTTGATTTGAGCCTGTATTACCCCTAGGAGGGTTCGTCTCAGTTTCTGTGTCGTGACAGTAGACCAACGTTAGTCCTGAGCAAAGCAAGTGGGAAATCGGAAGTGACACTCGGTTGTTAATGATTTAAACATCTTCTCAGCAGCATCTCATTACTGTTTATGAGAATCCCAGTTATTGTACTGTAAATACAATGTCATTATTCCTTGTCTAGTGGATGGGGAAATTGACATGATAATGCGGACAGCGTGTCCAAACTTACGGATCAATTGAAATCGGGACGACTTAGTCGTAGAGGAAATTTTTGCAAGCGCTGAAGGCATGAGCCTCTGGGGAAGTCTGGAGGCATAGTTCCCCTGCCGGAAAATTTTAAAATTTGGAAGCCTTAAAACTCCATTTCCAACACTTTCAGATATGCCTAACGGTTCAAAAATTTGATCGTTGTTTTCTTCTTAACTTTGATAAGAAGGTGCTAACATGCAATAAGGGCATAAAAGTGTAGTACATTTTATCTTCTCTTCCTTTCTTTAGTTTTATCTTCTGTCCATGACGCGGCGCAAACAATTGTTTACAATTATTAATAAATTGAGCCAATGGAGTGATAATGTGCGCGACTTGTTATCGTTCCCAGACTTCCCGGGCTCGTCTTCGCTCGAAATAGCTAGCAAACCCTCCGGACAGTCCGGACAGACCAGCCTTGTTCTGTAATTCTGTCAATCATAATGACTGCAACTCGGAATTCATCTGGATACCAAGTTAAATAGTTTGTTTCAACGCATGACATACATACATTGAAATATACATTATGATAATTTAACGAAAATATCTTTCTTGTGAAAGCTGATCTTCAAAATCGGGATTTTCATGTCCCGACCGAAGTCGAGTCAGGAATCGGGGTTCTCAAACAAAATCGGGAAAACCCCGCCTAAATTGGACGATTGGACACTCTGTGCTTAGTTCGGCACAGTGGCGATGAGAACTTTTTATTGCACTTGGCCAAAATATCATGCCCCACTCCTGGAAATTTGACAGCTTTTGTCTAATCCCGCCCGTTGCATCTGTTGTTGTCCGGAGCTTACAACGACAGATGCATCATAGATTATGCATCAGTTAAAAGGACAGAATGCGTCACGACGAGGCATCGCGAGACTACAAATATTTTCATGGTATCAACATGTCAACAATAGCTAAAGTTGTCTGAGAGGACCGCTGCGAACGGAAATGAACATCAGCGGGGTCTTCGGTAAGGCTACAGCTTTGTCACGATTTGGATTAACAGTTTTGTAACATTTTGATAAAGAGATTTTCAGAAATCGTTTCTAAAAGAACGTACCGGCTCTCACAGTCTAAAAATCAGTGAAAGTCCCGTTTGCCTATTTTCTTTTGTAAGACCATTTATTTCTTGTCGTGAAAGTGAAATTCCTTACTTATTTTGACAATTTGAGCCGGGGGAGATTTTTAGTGTATTTTCATGGTATCACCTCGCCTTGTGAACATCAGCTAAATTGTCTGACGGTCCCGCTGGGAAAGGAAATGAACATCGTTCGTTTCACCGGGAAGGCTACAGCCGGCTTTGTCACGAATTCAATTTTAAAATAGTTTTTGCACAATTTTGATAAATACTAAACAGGTTTCCAGAAATCGTTTCTAAACGAAGGCATTCCCGATGTTCTGGTTCTGCTAGTCTGTAAGACAAGGAGCACCTTTGCCTATACACGTTTTTTTTATGAGAACAACTTTATGAGAACAATGAGGATAAGATTGGCCGGAATTCAAGAACAATTTAAAAACAAGCTGCAGGAGGCTCGGGTTCCATAGCTATATTTTTTTTAAGAACTTTACCGAGCAAAAAAAATTATTCGCAGATTTTCTCTTTTAATCATTGTCATTGCCTCAAAATGCCTGAGTATGACTCAGCAAATCCAAGATAAACCCCATGGGGAATACATTGCAATACCTTAGGCTTAGTTTTTATTCGATTTAAACCACGTATAGAAATAAGAACAATTTAAAAACAATTTGAGGCTCAAGTCGCCAAAAAAAATTAGAACAATGAGCTTCAGCCAAATTTACTGGTTCTTGTACAAAAAATGCGTGTATTCTTTTTGTCGTGACGCTCGATATAACTTACTTGTTATGACAAGATTCTTAGGGTGCATGCGTGACCTACAGTATCTTGTTTCAGTATATGGCCCGTCCACAAGTCACGTATAACAGTTTCAATTCATTATCACTAAGAAACATTCTTTTAAAGAAATAGATGAACGTCACATTCATAAAAAGGGGAACGGATAAAAGGAAGCGGTGGGGGCCAGCACGAAAACCCTTTTTAAAAAATAGCCGCTTGCTGGAAAATAACAAGGAACAATTGTTCTTAAAAAAAAAACAATCCGACGCTGGTAAATTTTGGAGCCATGGCCAGACTCGGAGCCATAACAACGAATAACTTAATCCGATAAAATACCAAGAACTTTGTTTTTACAACGTCTATTTTCACACAGGGCATAAACACCCTAGGAG
>JAOBYE010280208.1:0-7500 GCA_025403585.1 Parazoanthus swiftii | reverse complement strand
CTGGGCAGCCTTTGTAACCTTTCCTGTTTTTTCCTCCTTTTCGACTCCTTTGACAACACCAACAGCAACTGTCTGCTTCATGTCACGCACAGCAAATCGGCCCAAAGGTGGATAATCAGAGAATGTTTCGACAACCATTGGCTTCGATGGTATAAGCACACAAATGGCTGCATCACCAGATTTAACAAATTTGGGATTATCCTCCAGCTTCTTTCCAGATCGACGATCGATTTTCTCTTTCAGCTCAGAAAACTTGCAGGCAATGTGGGCAGTGTGGCAGTCCAACACTGGAGCATACCCAGCATGAATCTGGCCTGGGTGGTTAAGAATGATAACCTGAGGACAAAATGAGTTTGAAAAAACTTGTTAGTTCCTTTTTACAGCAAACATCAAGCCAGTGAAACTAACGTTCTCACACAGATAATAGGCCTAGCAAAATTTGCAAAGTTCTAGACTTTTGATTCACTTTAAAATCTTGGCTTTTATGTGATTTGCAACAGTTTGTCAACTTATTAAAACCTTGTGTTTGAAACATGAGAAAAATATCTGGAATCATACCAGGATTTTGCAATTAAATATCTGTACTAACCTTACAGGAAGAAAGTTTCTACATTGTTCTTCACAACTAAAACATTTCTGAAAAATACAGCAGCATTCATAGATACAGTTCCACTAGAATGATAGTCATTTACAAGTGTTGATGCAAACTGTCTAAGGTTTTGCTGTTCAAGCATACACTAAATTTTTGTGACATTTGCTTCATTTTCTTGGGCTGTTATTTGTTGCACAAAGGGACCTGGTCCAGTTTTTAAGGAATGAACTTGGCTTGCATGATTCAAGACGGCTGGGAATATCTGCACAATCTTTTCTCATTCAAATCTTGCAGTATTTGTGCAAAAAAAAAAAGACAAAGAGTGGATCAAACCCAAATGGAAAAGTCTTCATGTAAATTATTTTGTCTTTGAAATACTTGAGAAAATGCAAGATGTTCAACTGTAAACCTGCAGACTCTAATTGAATGAGAAATGGATATGGACTGAAATGATGTATAAATAAAGGCAAAACTTTTTGTCTAAGATATTCTCTCTGTTTCATAAAATTTGGACTTAACTGCAAACTACTTAGAATGAAACAAAAGGTTCCACATATAATGCCATCTCGATTTCAAAGGCAAAGTTCTTATAGAAAAAGTGCACATTATACACAGGTAAATATGGTAGTTTTAATTTAAAGATCTTAAGGATTTAAATACCTGGGCAGTGAAATTTTTAGCTCCTTTGGGTGGATCATTTTTGCTGTCACCAGCAACCATACCCCGCTTGATATCCTTTACAGATACATTCTTTACGTTGAAGCCTACGTTGTCCCCGGGCAAGGCTTCTGACAGTGCTTCATGGTGCATCTCCACAGACTTCACCTCAGTGGTCAAAGCTGCAGGTGCAAAGGTGACAACTGTACCAGGCTTCAATAGTCCAGTTTCCACTCGCCCCACTGGCACAGTTCCAATACCTTATAATGAAACAAAGGCTATTTACTAAGGACAACATGCAACTGGCCATCTTTGCAAATAATATTTCCCATTTAAACCACACAGCTTTTTAAATAATTACAATGCAACTTTGCACTAATTTCTAATAAATTCAAACTTGACCCCCATTTCTAAGCAAGCATCACTCTTTGGATAGCATACAAGCTGGTGTCTGTCTAGTAAATGTCATCTACAAAATTAATCTTACTTGATTTCTTGTCCAAACAAACCAACAATGACCCAAGACTCATCTCTCCCTTTTATCTCCAAAAAAATTCAAACCATTTTTGAATTTGCATATACTATGTACTTCGTCACAATCAACAAAAAGCAAAAGTAAAATTTAAATTCTAGGACAGCAATGCAAGTCCATATACTTTTGGAGTTGAACAGAACCAGACGACTCTGCAGATCTGGATCAGTTCAATCCTGATGCTGTTTACTCAGGCTAGAAAGTCCAGAGTTTCGGGTTTCAGCTTGGTTTATTTTTTATTTTTCATGCTGTGTTTACCCTGTGCATGCGTTAGCTTGCATGGATGATGCATCAGACTGGCAACCTGGTCAAACTTGGACATCAAGATGGCACAAGTTCAAATCCCATTGTCTCTCAAACCCTTTTTTTATTCCGCCAAAATCTTTTTTCCCTTTCTCTTTTTTTACATCAAAAAGGAATATCATAAAATTATGAAACAAACAATCCAGTGAGTAAATGCCACCTTTTCATGCACCAGCATCATTTTTTGATTCCCACTCTTTAATGCAAGGTAAATTTAAGTTTCCTTCCCACTGGAAAAAACAAGCAAGACTGAGGTATCTATTTCAAGTTTACCATATTACTTAAGGCCTGGCTAAACTAGGATACATGTAGCTACATTGTAGCCAAAATGTTTCCAGCATGTGTCCTAGGGTGGCTAAACATACAAGCTACAATTGAGCGACATGTTGCATGTACCTTACTTCAGTACGCAAACACCATTACACGCAAGCGCAATGCAACTGTTGTTTTGACAATTGCAACAATGGTGGCCGCACTTGTTGTGTACGCTGTTTTGACGGACAGTGAGGAAGAAGACAAAGAACTGAGGATAAAATGCCCAGAGGTTGACTGAGGAGGAGGCAGGAGAGGTGAGTTTTTGAAGCCTTTTCAGGGAGCTCTGGGCTTAAGACCCCTCTTCTTTTAAAAAACCCGTCCATTTTGATGACTCGACCTTCAGTCGTCTTGTTAATTTTTTCCCACAGCAACTCCAATTCCTCTCCTTCAAACTAACCTCCTTATTTGACACTTTGGCCGTCATTTTGTCTGTTGTGTTTTATTCTCGAGTCGGACTGGGGCTGATTCTGTGCAGTTGTTGAGCTAGGTTACAATCGGCCGACATGTCGCCGAGGGTGGCTAAAATGGCATACATGTAGCGGATACAAGAAATGTTTCCGATGTTTCCCAGAAACATTTTTTATGTCGGGGCTACAAATTTTGCCACCCGCTACAATGTTTCAGAGGTGGCTAAACTGAGAAACATTCTGGATACATGTAGCATGTGACAATGTAGCAAGCTACATGTGTCCTAGTTTAGCCACGTCTTTAGGGCAAGGCTTTCTTTATTTAAATCTTCAACAGATTTGCTGGAATGATTTCAGTTCCCCGTTTTTAACGCAACACGAAGCCAAAAATTCTTTTTCTAGCAAATTGAGAAAGAACATTTATTTTACATTTTTATTTTGCTAGCTTGATAACAAATTTACCTCCAATCTTGTACACATCTTGCAGTGGCAGACGGAGTGGCTTGTCAGTTGGTCGTTTGGGCGGTAAAATTGCATCAAGGGCCTCAAACAAAGTTTTTCCACTAGCATTTCCTTCCTTCCGTTCAATATTCCATCCTTTGAACCATGCCATCTGCAAAGACATCTTATGTTAACTCTTGCCTTGCAAATGGTTTTGACTTATTTAATGTAAAACAAAATTCCATCAAAACTAGCACAAGGTTACTGAAAACTTGTAGCACAAGTCACCTATTTGAATATGAATGCAAGTTTGGCACTTACTTTAAATATACAAGGTGTATAAATGACAACCAAAAACACACGTTCTGTCTTAGCGTTTTGTCATTCGAAAACTGAGATCCGTTTTGGGCACGCCGCCGCATTTAAACACGGATTGGTGCAAATGCAAGCTACCCGCAGATACAAAGCTTTCTTTGTTTGAGAATAATTCGAAACCATCCCGAGACATACCGGAAGACGAATCTCAGGAAGGGTTCAAAATATAAGACAACAAAGACTGCAAGTTTGGCAACTGCTCACCAGCATGTTTACTTTGTCAAGAAAATCAGTAAGGTAGCAGCAACTGGTCTCAATTGACAAACTATCCATTGATATGCTGCTTGCCATCTTGTATCTCGTTTTCTGGCTATAGTGTCGAGCTGAAAAGTTTATTGTATCTGAAACTGACTCAATATCAAAATATATTATATAATATATGAATTATTTTCAAATAAATTGTACGAGTAGATTTTTCAGTTGTTTAAGTTAGACTCAGAATTTAACAACAGTTCTAAGAGCAACTACTTGTAGCAGTGATTGCGCTAGGAATTTTTTCTCTGAGTACTGGGACCCATTGACCCATCTAGTCTGGGCTCCCAAAAGCTTGGTAAGGAGTCCCTTGCCCCCCTCAATATTTTCTGGTCATTTTTGGTACTATATCCATGGGCTTTATTTCTGATGAGCTGGGATCAGAGCTCACATGCACAGCAGTCAAATATTATAATGTGAAAAACATAGTTCATATTTCACTGCAGCGTTCTTGTGATCAACAGTCTGCATGTGACGAACAAGAGCCGATCGCTGAAAGTTCTTGCAGCCTGATGTGAATGTGTTACTCTTTCCAGCTTTTTTGCAATCGGTGCAAATCATGGAAAGATCTGCAGTGTTGTTGTTCTCTGCTTTCGTTTGAAGACACTTGAACTCTTTCAACCATTTTGACAAAAACTGTAAGTGCCTGCCAAGTGATTCCGAGTTTTCTCCCGTTTTTTCCTGTATCTTTCCTGCTTCTTCGCTTTAGAATCGTGCAGACTTCGATTGTGGCTGCTTCAAAAGTTCGAATAATGTCTGTGATTGTTTTGACATAGAGAATTCCTCTTTGAAAGATGAAATACAGAAGTCAACAAAGCGCCAAGAAAAGAAAAGAAATTAACTGGCCGGAAGACGTGACCCAATTCTTCCATTATCCCAGAGGTTTAAACTCTGTACCAGGCTCTTTTTCTCCACATGACCACTGGCGTGGCTCAGCGTGGTCGCCCAGTAGACTAGTTGTGTATGCATACATAAAGCCATGATACGATCAGTTTATTTTTTCACGTTGTCTTGTGACCAGAATTCTATTTTTAAAAATACACAAATACGCTTCAAAACCCATTGTATTGTAAATATTAATTTTGTTTCTTGGTGGAAACTTAAACCAGTTGCGTGAGCTGACTACAGTGAGTGCAAGGGACGCACTTTAATTTTCAAAATGCATTTTCTGTCTAACACTTTGCGTAAAAATGCACAACTTTGGCGTTAACACGATCCCTGGTAGTACTTGTGGTTTTAATGTTTTGTTTTGTAATATTTATGCTCTTACAATAAATCTTACAATAAACCAACAGCATAAAACCTCTTTAATCTTTTTGTTCAAAACCCCTACAACTCTAAACCCTGGTAACTTAAAGTAACTTCAACTTCTCTTGGCAATTCGAGTTGCAGAGGTTCAACTGTATTTCAATTATTTTCTCTTCAAAGTTTACAGAAATATTTGGTCACAGTAACAACAATTGTCTATTGTCTTAAAATGCTCACCTTCTCACTGGGTTCCAACATGTTGTCACCATGCCAGCCAGAGATTGGAACAAATGCAACTGCTTTGGGGTTGTACCCAACCTTCTTTAGGTAGGCACTGACCTCCTTTGCAATTTCATTATATCGCTTCTCGCTGTATGGAGGTTCTGTGCTGTCGATCTTGTTGATTCCTACAATTATCTGTTTAACTCCCAATGTAAATGCCAACAATGCATGCTCACGAGTCTGTCCGTTTTTCGAGATACCAGCTTCAAATTCACCAGTACCAGATGCAACAATGAGCACAGCACAATCAGCCTGCAAAGAGACACTTGTCAATATTTCTAACACCCACAACTGCAATATGACAGCTTCTGCCAAATATTTTTGAAAATGCACAAAATTTAAGACTTTTTTGTATCATGATAAACCATACTTTCAAGCAAAATCTCAAAAACTGCAAACAAATTTTTCAATAGTCAGAGAACTTTTGCTATGTACATTAACATCCACGAATCTTGTTTTGTTGGTTCAATACACCAAGAAAGGCTACTGGTGGCATGTAGTACTGCTCGAGGCTGTCAACACAAATCAAACTCAACCATTTTGATAAAGCTTTCACCAGCCTTAGCATCAATTATCCTTTTATGACATGGATTAGCAATATCTCTTCTCTAGACACTATTTTCTAACCAATCCAACCACTCCGAACCAGCCAAAATTCAACTGTACCCCATAAAAACAATGACACCATTCATACAACTAGTGGGCATATGAACTGGGTTTCATTGTAGTACACTTCCAAAAACCAGTTTTTTTAAAGGCTAATTCCCATTTGAATTCAACTTATTTCTTCCATTAACTTTACTGCTGTATTCTTACCTGTGACGTCCCTGTGATCATGTTCTTGATGAAATCTCGATGACCCGGGGCATCAATGACAGTGACATAGTATTTAGTGGTTTCGAACTTCCACAATGCAATATCAATAGTGATACCTCGCTCCCGCTCTGCTTTGAGCTTGTCCAAGACCCACGCATATTTGAAGGAACCTTTACCCATCTATGAGAATAGTATTGCACAAAATGTAAGTTATGAACAGTGACAAGTTTCGTAATTCAGAAATTGGCTCCACTGGCCTTCTGTTATTCCAAAATTGGCACCTTAAAACTTTAGATTTTAAATTTAATTGGCATCGCATTACTACCAAGTCCCAAAATAATTTGGCTTGCATATAAACAAAGCACAGTGACACTGCTTTATCAAGAATATCTCAGAACAGCTGCAGTGAACCTCCAGACACTTAAAACAAAAGTTTGCCTTCAATAACCAAAAAATTTATTTGATATACATTATGACAAACAATATACATTTAGTATTATAATTGCAAGCTTCAAAGTTTCAATAATTTAAGTTTGGTAGCTGTAGAGCAATGACCTATCTTGTTTCAGTTTGGCATAACTGTCAGTTTTTAATATATTTTCACTCAAAATCTACAAAATTTAGTCTTGAAACAAAACATAATTAGGCACTTTAGAGCACATTCAGCAGTTCTTGTGACACTGTTTTGGGCAAGTCGTTCTAGAGATAATCCAGATCCGAGGTTTGTCTTAACCCTTCTTGGTCTGCTGTTCTAAAAAACTGCAACTTCGTTTTTGCAATTTTGCCATACACAAGACAAATTTTAGTGACAGAAACTTTCATTGAGTAGACAAAGTAACCTTTTCTTTGGTGCAAAAGAATCATAAAAATCAGTTTAAATGGTGCATTTTGTATTTTGGTTGTTTGTGCATGTGCAACCAAGATGGAAAACACAAACTTGTGCTCAGGCCTATCAGTGAGCAGAGTTGGAGGCGCAAGGTTCAGGGCAAGCCTCATTTAGCCAAGGTCTGTGATGACTGTAGGTCCCGTATTTTGTAGTAAAAATAATATGTTGCTATCTATAGGTTTATTCTAAATGCTTAACCAAAAACGTTTTGGATAATTTCATGACGAATTAGGATGTAGTTTGAGCCCAAAATGGCAATAAATAAGCTCGGCAAGAAGACTTGAAGACAAGAAGGTTTGGGAACACCCCGTGTTTTTCTTAACCCTTTCACCACCACGCATTTCAAGACAGTTCGTGCCCAGGACCCCGGTCATTTTGAGCCATTGCCTAAGTA
>JAOBYE010280097.1:0-15962 GCA_025403585.1 Parazoanthus swiftii | reverse complement strand
GATTTTTGCAAATGCTAACGTGAAAAGTCCTGGAAAAGTCCTGGAATTTTAGTTTGCCATTAGTGTACGAACCCTGTATGAATATTTTTAAATATTGTTAAAACACCAATTCGAAGTTAACGCTGAGTAAACGAGTCTGTAGTCATTGTAATCAGCGGCAACTACGAATACGAAACTGAACTGTTCTAGCCGCAACCGCCCTGCCAGTGTTGAAATGTAGGTTTAGAAGTTCCCCTTATTATGCTCTGGAAGAATTGAAGAAATACCTGAACGTATTCAGTTAATATATTTGAAGACCTTTCGAATGTTTCTATTTAAGCTGGATTTCGCTTTTTGTGACTTTATTCGGACTGTTAAAATTTTGGTTGGGAGTTAAGCTGCTTTAAGGAAATCAGACCAAGCCGTTTAAGAAAAATGCGTCTGGCGGATCTATAACTTATTGTTTATTCATTTCAGGAGTATCTTCCTGCAAGCCGGGAGACCATCGCTTGCTCTGATTTCCCAGATGGAAAGGAGTACTATCTGCAGGTATAAAATACCAAGTATTGTTCAACATCAAAAGAACAAGAGCACTTAAAGATTGTTCTGACATACTAATGTCGTGAACTAGACGAAGCACAATAAATTGTTCATAACTTACATAAAATTTTGGACGAGTTTAGTAACCGCCCAAAAGTTTTAAGCATTCAAAATTGAAAGCATCACAGTGTCCCTTGGTGGTCTAATTGGTGATTTGGATATTTCTTGAACCCACATTTTTACGCATTACGTATACAGGTAAATTTGCCTTTAATTGACACCTTGTGGGAGTGTGCTATTTTATTGTCAGTATTTAACACGATGAATTTTATCCCCGCAGGCTCTGAGGTTCCACATAACAGTAGACATGACCCCACAACAGGTTCACGATACGGGTCTGGAAGAAGCCAAGAGAATCCGACAAAGAATGGAAAAGGTGAGATGCTGTCTGTACATAGCAATCATTGATAGTGGCAATATGTCAGGAAGGTAACAGCAACAAACCCAAAATTTGGCAAGAGAAGAATTTTGATTATATCTATAGATGTTTGGTCTTTTGGGTTTTTGTGAAGATTTTGATTGTTTCCATAGCAGCACAGAAGTTTCAAAACAACACTAAATAATTTTTTCCGTAGTTTGCTTAAGATTTCTTCATTAGAAGTTGATAACATTATGTTTTGCCGCAGATAACTGATTGGTTTGAATTTTGGAAAGCCAAAGAAAGGCTACATGTGTGTTAGTCTAAAATGGTGAAATCCGTTTGTGTTAGGTCACTTCAACAACAACAAGATCAGAACTTATATTAACCCCCAAACACAAAAAATCTCGGAAAACACGCAAAATATTGATGTTGTTGTCGGAAAAACATCGGAATCAACTTGACTAGCAAGCGGACACGTCCTTGAATCAGACAAATGAGATTTGGGAGACAAAGAGTTTGTTTTGGATTTTAACTGTTTCTGGTTCCACCATTTTTTTTTGTTTTGTTTCGTACACTCAGCAGAATGTTCAACATTCAGCAAATGTGGGACGAGGGATCACTTTGCTAAAGTGACAGTAGCAACTAAGTCCTACCGCCGCTGCAATTTTCCCTTTCATAAACGGTCGATGCCATTTCGAACAACAGTCTGTTGTCGTTTTCATGAAGGAGAGAAAGTCGTGATCGCGGAATACAATTTTAAAATACTATCCCTGACCTAAACTCTAACTCTAATCCCAACCGAAAATAACTCTAAAAGAAGATACTAACTTAAATTAAAGAAACTAAAAGTTAAGTAAAAAAAGGAAAGACTGCCGTGTTTTGATCCCGTGACCACCAGCATTCCAGTCCCTTACATGCACTACCACTACGCCAACAACTAGAATCATTACCATTCACAATTTTCTACCCTATATATCTTAAAAATGGCATCGACTGTTATACAAGACATCGACCATTCAAAGGAGAGAGCGGTAAATGCATTCATTGAATAGCAGTGTGTTTGAACCATGCAAAGCTCGTCCCTGTAGCAACGTGAGATGCTGACAACATGCTTAATTACCAGATGAAAGATGTACACCAGCCACGCATGACAGACAGTTATACAAAAGTTATATACCTGCCAGCCAGAAGTACAAGCCTTAATGATAATTGGAGGCAATAGGAGAAATCTCGGCAAGGACCATGTTCGTAATGCTGTCTTCGTTTTATAACTCGTACTCGAGTGGGTGTGATGTGTTTCGAAAAGTATTTTCAGTGCTTGCTGCTCGAATACTGCGTGGCTCTTGAATTTTTTTCGTGTTTTCAGATTTACAAAGAAGTTGGCTTTGAAGGGAGTTTTGAGGAATTCATTGAGCACATGAAAACGGACCCGAAATTCTTCTTCAAGAAATCGGTAGGATACACGTGTTGAGAGATTGTTTTAGTTTAGCCACAGTACGTACAAAGTGGCCGTGTTTTTATCTTGAAAAACGATTTGATCACGGAAGAATTCTATGTATGTAGAATTATTTGGAAATCGAAATGACACTGTAATTGTGAAGATCTAAACGACATTTACCAAGAATTCTAAATGACATTGACAATGACTTATTGACTCTGTATGTTCAATGCTAGTAACAATCACCAAAGGGCTTTTGATGATCAGGATAGTGGTTTTGGTGTTAATAGTGATGATGCTGATGATGATCGGTAATAAATCGCGGTGAATAATGCTGATGAGTGATGTTGAATGACAAGTTGATGATAATATTGAATGTTTTGTTAATTTAGGAGGAAATGGTTCCAGCATATAAGGAACTGTGCTTCAACAAAATCCATCCAAAGCTTGAAGATATCTTTCTAAAGATTCCTAAAGCACCATTCAGGTATTAAAAAAAAACCAGACTTTTTCAAACTTTAAACAAGTTGTTTAAGTGCTTCATTCCCCAGCTAGGGCAGTAAGGCTCTACTCTCAGAAAGCAGGACCCTATTGGATCTTTGAAAAGGCATTAACTATACCTGACACCTTCTAGCAATACGTCATTGTAAGTTTGTCTACGGATCGTTAGATTTATCCAACAGTTCGGGCTGTCTTTATTGTATTTTTATCCAATAGCATCTCTCGTTCTCAGAGTAGAGGGCAACCCAGCTAGGGTTTTTCATTCGGTTTTACACCGATTTACCAACCCCCACCCCCTTCCCTCCTTTAACAGTATCAGTTTGGATGAGGTTAGAGGATCCAACTTCTGAAAAAACTTCCCTATCTAAGAAGCCCCCGTTCAATAGGCTCGAAAGCGGGGGGGGGGGGTTATTATAGTTTTGACGTTATGTTTGACACGTTTAGATCAGTCTACTTTCTTATTTACACTTTATGAATTCGAATGTAGAATCGTGGAGATGCCCTGGGCTGCAGCAGCGTCAGGCCCTCCTGCTTACTACCAGGGACCCTCCGAGGATGGCAGTAGACCAGGGACCTTCTACGTCAACACGTACAAGCCGGAGACCAGGTACCCGTTGCTTGTGATTGCCTTTGGTTGACTGTGTTTTACACACCTTCGGCCAGTCGTGCTTTACCGTTCTATGTTTCTTCTCCAAAAAAAATGCTGGCTCCCCAATTCGGAAAAAAACGACCCCCCTCCGCCCATCGGTTTGCCTGCTAAGTTTGTTTTGGGAATTTAAGAAGTAGCGCCCCTAATTTTCCTGGCTTCTGTGCGCTTCAAACTTTCAGCTTGTATTCTTCGTTAATTTTTACTTAGTGAGATGTTGCTGAAATTGTAATCATGGATTACTGTGGAGCTCCAAAATAGATAGCCTTCTTATGGGTCTTTACTTTCTGGGGAAGTGACGATAATTTTGCAGGGAGGAGGTGTCGTTCATGAAATACAGCAGTATTATTCGCCAATACTTATGGGTTGTTACTTCGGGAACTTTAAACTTTTTGAGTATCGATAGTAATATTGCTGTTTGAACCATGGCAGAGCCAAGTATGACATGGGCGCGCTAGCTCTACATGAAGCTGAGCCGGGACACCATCTGCAGGTACTTCCACATGAAACATTGAGTATTTACTGTCTAATTAGAATAACTGAGAATCAAAACAGTTATTACGTGGGCGCCCAGAGGTCGACGCCAGTCGAAGTAACAGCAGTTCAGAGACTTAGTAATCAAGAAAAACCCGGATTCTGTCATTTTGTCTAACTGCAGTACCTTTTTGAAACGTATTTAAACCACATATATTTTGTTTTTCACATAATGATGTACACTACCTGTATGCCTCTACGTTAGTCAATCAGTAATGTAAATCAGTTGTGCCATTACTGTGTTGTGTTACTTTCTTTTGCAAAGCAGAAGAAATGCTATCCTTCTTTATCCCTTCATTTTTCTTGTGCCCTTATAATGTCACCTTGGTTATTTCAGACTGCATACGCAATGGAACAAGAAGAACAGCCTGGGTTCAGGCGCTTTATGGAGGACAGAAGGTACTATGAAGTACCAGCCCGGTTTGCCATGCACACTGCATACATGGAGGTGAGTCACGCCTAACTTGAGTTTAAACTCTGGACACTATGCAACTCTAATTTATGAAAACCTGAAAATAAATCCTTGAACCCGTAGTATTGTTGTACTGCGGTTAACCCTGGTAAGACAGTAACCTAACCGGGCTTCCCCAGTAAATTAACAATGCAGACTTCATATCTGATAATCCCCGTTTCTTGGTAAATTACTGGACTTAAATAAACAACCTTCTTGAGACTATGGCTTGGATATAAATTTCATTAATACAGTGGTGTAAGTATGGAAAAGATGCACTAAACTGTGTGCGAGGTTAGCACAATTGGTAAGATCTCTGACTGCCAACCAGGAGGTCCTGGGTTCAATTCCCGGTCTGGTCGAGGGTTGAACTTTGGGTGACCTTCTTCTGCCACACTATCCGTTGACAAGGACCCAAAGCTTTTTTTTAATCTCTCGACCTTCTACCGAGGGACTTAAAGGAACCAACACACTTGTCGATAGGAGTAGGCTAATGCCGGCGTTGTGGACTGTCACGGCGTTGTGGATTTGCTGTAATTTAGGGAAACCTGTAGCAGTGTCTCTCTCCCTTTGAGGAAAAATCTGAATAAACTAAACTAAACTTTCTTTAAAACGGAAACAGGACCTTCTAGCACCCAAACATATTCACCACCCCAGCTTAACACTGGCTAAAAAACCTTGAGGTTCGTTTTTGAATATTAGCACCAAGAATGTTCACAACTCCAGCTAGACGCTACAAGAAAATGAGGTCCGTTGATGGACATTAGCATCCAAACTAATTCACCACTCAAATGGGACACTACAAACATTTAGGTCGTTTTTTGAACATTAGCACCCAAGATTATTCACAGCTCCAGCTAGACAATAGAAAAAATTGAGGTCAGTCTATGGAATCTACCTCACAAACACATTCACCACTCCAATGAGACACTACAAACGTTTAGGTCGTTTTTTGAACATTAGCACCCAAACACATTAACCACTGCAGCTAGCTAGACACCAAAAAGTTGAGGTGTAACTACTCAAAAAAGTTGAGGTCCATCTACTCAAAAAATCCGAGAAGGCGAACCCTGATATATCAAAAAATGTAATAAAACCAATACAGGAAAGCCAACATCACAGCTATACGTTTACTAAATTGGGTAGAGTTTTAATATGCGAGTGTGCGGTGAACATTCTAAAATTGCTATAGTAACAGGCTTAGTTTTCAATTATTTTAGAATCATAACCATGCAGTTAATATGCCTTCAGTCTTAGTTTAATGTTATCCTGTGACGGGGTTGATTTCTTAATTAAAGTAATTAAACTAGACTAAGACAAGCATTCAAAATAAATTATTGATTTTCGTTTCTTCTTGGTAGGGATGGGGCCTCTACAGCGAGTTCCTTGGTGAGGAGTTGGGAATATACGAAGATCCCTACTCTCTGTAAGTACCTTCTCTGCGGGAAATTCACGTGTCAAATAGATATAATGTTATGAATGCGATAAGAAAAGTGCTCCACAAATATCCCAAGTAACACCTTCTGAGCGAAAGCCCTAGAAAGGAAATGGGCCCACACGGAGAAAGAGAAAAAATCTCTGAACCCGGCGAGAATCGAACCCGCGACCTTGGAACAGATCACCGTTGCTCTATTAACTGAGCTGCAAGGCCAGACCGGAGCTGGTCGTGGGTAATTAAGATGGTAATGAAGCGGCAAATGAACACGTAAGTGAGGGGGTAACGAGTAAGGTTTGGCCGCTAAGCACTAACAAACAGATATAATGATATAAATGTGTAAAAATAAAGTACTCTACGAAGATAACCTGTCAAATAAATTGTTTTGAAGTCGTCCATATGACCTCGGGAAAAGAGGGTACAAATTCTAGACCTTTATCACGATTACTTTCTTTTTCGAAGACTCGAAATTAGCTCTTTTTGAATTCCAAAAAATGGGAGAGCAAATCGAAGTTGATACGCAGCGAAAGTTTGGAGGATTTCAGTATCCCAAGAACGGTGACGCTGACAAAGATTTTAAGACTCTTTAGGTAAACATAAACGATCACTGGGGAGAGCTTGTTCCATCTCGTTACACGAGTGATATTCCTCTGACTTCTCCTTTGTTATTTGAATTTCTTACGTTTACGAATATGCTTGTTTCACAAGTGTGACAGGGACTTAGGAATAGGCCGAAGCAACGTAACTCTTCTTGTTGTGTTTTCGGACGTTGCTAAACTGAACCAGGAGCGGAGAGTCTGGACGTGTGCATGAGAATGTACGATATTTTCGAAGGCTTGGGACCTGAATAATTAAGCCTGACTATCACGCTCACTGCAGATACTGATATTATTGACCGTTCTCCAACTCATATTGACCGTTCTCAGTTTCCCGTTCTCTGTTCCCTGTCCCCGGCTTTAGTAACGTCTTGTGTTTTCCCTGTTATAGTTACAGGTAAGTAGATATTTGGTGACGAAATATGTTCCTTAAGGTTTCTTCAGGAGTTATTTGGTGAAGTGGATCCCTACCCCGGCCCACCCCTTCTTTTAGCAATCGACAATTTCAACGTAACTGCGACTGTCGGTTTTTCTTCACAGTTTTGGCCGACTTTCTGCCGAGGCATGGAGAGCTGCCAGACTGGTCGTGGATACTGGGATACACGCTTTGGGGTATTGTGTTCGTGTTTTGTTTTCGATGACCACTTTGGTTGAGTTTGGTTTGAAAAAGTAAAGTTCGCTCAGTTTATTTTTATCTGTGCCTTCCTTCGAGTTAGTGTGAGTGCGTGCGGGGTTAGCGCAGTTGGTAAGATCTCTGAGTACCAACCATGAGGTCCCGGGTTCAATCCCCTGGTCGGGGGTTGAACTTTGGGCGACCTTCTTTCGGGGAGCACCTGAAAAGTATGTCAGTAGTAGTATGTAGTTATTGTTATCACCATAACATATTGCATTCGTGTCTTTCTTGCTCTACTAGTTTGTATGCAACTACATCAACTGCCCTAGCCGGCTTAAAAGTATTGCCTGAAGTCCTGTTTGCTCTGACGAAAGGCTAACGCTCGAAACTTCAGCCTTATACCAAATTTTACGGCGAAAAACATGCCACATCAACCTTTGTTGATCAAAACCCATATTCAGCTTACTCGCCAACGCAGAAAACCCAGTTTTTTCCAAAACTAATCTTGCAGTGTTTGCCCTAGGCTTGATTTGTCATGGCGTTTATGAAATTGATAAATTAATATGGTGTTTGTGATTGTAATTTTAGTTGTTGTCGTGGTTGTAAAAAAATTAATAGTACCATCCCCGATAAGTACCAAGACACGCACTTATCTTCTACAGATGGAGTCGCGATATGGCAGTGAAGTTTATGAAAGATAACACGCTGGTTAATGAACACGCTATCAACACTGAAGTTGACAGATACATCACCTGGCCAGGACAGGTAAAAGAGTCTGCTATCGTAGTCAAAGCAACCACCAACTCCATAACCGGTGCTGTAGTAATAAGTAAATAAATCCCTTTGGGTGTCTGGTCTACCTGATGATGTTCTGCCCACGGCTAGGAGATGTCAGAAAAACAGATGTCAAAGCCACAGAAGAGAAACTTTGAGGGCAACTGTCAAGTTTTGTAAAACCATTTTTCACCCTAGGAAAGAATGTCGTTCCCTAGTCCAGTGAGCTACAAAGGTGTTTGCCTATTTTATGACACAGCATAGACCACTTTCAGAAATGGCGGCCATTTAAATATTCTTTTGTCTCTATTCAAATTAGCCTCACTAGCCTCGTTCAGGTTAATATATTCTTTTGAATTTTTGACTTAAGAACGAGGCTAGTGAGGCTGACTTAAATAGAAACAAGAAAATACTAAAATAGCCGCCATTTATGAAAGTGGTCTATAGCGTAAAGCTTTCATGCTACCAACTCAAGGCTGTTCATACAAAATTTAGTTGAAATGCATGGCGCGCGATGCGAAACTGAATCGATAATATTCATTTGACTCCGCAAGACGTTGTTGTTGTATAAGTATAAAATTAGTTTCTTGTCTCTAGCTTTGTTTTCCTTCGAAACCAGCCATGCAGTTGACAGAAACTCATAAAGGACTGGTATTATTCGTTCTTAGTTTAAATGGACGAAGATCCATAAAAACGACCATTCATTTTGCTTGTCTTGAAGTGTTGAAGTGAATGGCGTCATTCGTCCCAACTTTGAATCAGTTGACGAAAACCTATAAAATGGGCCTTCGTTTTATATCTCCTGAAGAATGATTAATACTGCTTGCCCTAAACTTTGAACCACTGTGGATGAATTATCGATAAAAGGACCATTCATTTTGCTTCTCTTGAAGAGTAGAAGTCTTTCACGTTGCTAATTGCTTCTCTTACTCAAAAGGAAGAATTTTCATTTTACGTTTGAAAATCACATACATACGCTATACGGCAGGACAATAGTTAACAAGGGCTCACAACGCAACATTAATTTTCGAACCCATTTTTCACAATATTGAACAATTAAAAAAGAGAGCTTCAAGTCCGGAGCCTCTAGTTACTAATTTATCGGGCAGTTAGTTTCCAAGCAAGAAACATTGTTAAGATACTGCAGTCATGAGGACTTGTTTATCATTGTATCAATTCAGGCTTGTTCCTACAAGATCGGAGAAATTAAGATACGTGAACTGCGAACACGAGCTGAGACAGAACTGGGTAAGTAATAGTAGTGCATGGTAATAATAATAATGATAATGATAATGACGGTAGTGATAAATGAAAAATTTGTATGGCGCAGCCGATCCATAAATATATGTCCAAATGCACTTTGGTTTAAAGCTCACCCAATCTAAGAATAGATACTACTTGAGAAATTAATATCATTGATGAAAATGCATGTTGAAAAAGAACGTTTTTAGATGTGTTTTAAAGGGCTAGAGAGAACTGATGCTTCTGTTGGTGTCGGGTAAGTAGTAGTATCAATCAGTTTGATGATCACTTAGAGGAACTGTGCACCACAATCAGTGTTTTTCAGAGCTGCCAAGGTATATTCAGACCATGATCAAAGATCAGGTAAAGGTCAGAGTTTTTCGATATTTAAGATCCGTGAAACCCTGTTTGCCTGTTTTTGTGACTTGCAGCTGCGAGCGATTAGCTACATACAACATTTCTGCTGGTCCTCAAAGTCGTCAAATTTCAAATTTGAGCTATGTACCCAAACAGTCTTTCTTAAGACTCATCAGTTCTAAACCGTTAACCGTGTGTTCCTGTTCGACAGGGGACAAGTTCGACATCAAAGAATTTCATGAGGTGTTCCTGTCCCTCGGCCCAGTGCCTCTTAAAATTCTTGAGAGCGAAGTTGACAAGTATATTGAATCCAAGCAGTGACCCGTCTCGCAGCCGTTCCGTGACTCGCAGACCTCTACAAACAGCTCGCGAGTGAAGTGAAACAAGAATACGGGCTCTAATCTCCTAGTAGTGACTGATCTCGAAAGATGTGACTGGCGTATTCTGATTCAATCGTAGGACTAAAGCTCAGAATTTTGAAGGATTGTTTTACTTGAGAAGAAATGATAGTTCACCGACTTAGTTTTAAAAAAGGCATCAGATGTCTTTTTAAAGGGTTTGTAGTACATAGTACAAGAGCCCAGACGAATGGCCAAAATACGTATATGTCAAGATATCAAACTCAGTTTTGAAATATAGATTGTGGGCCTCTAAGGCCTCCTATATGTAATGTAACTAGACGATTATACGCTTCATGGTGAAACTAGTTGGTACATAATACAACATTACGCCAAAACTTTGAATAATTCAAGGTAGTAAGATAGTTTCTTTAAAAAAGAAATAAAATGACAGAGTTCGATTGTTGGCTTTTGTTGAAACTGAGTTGAACTCCTCGGGCGAGGTGCGTTTCATTGACGGTATTCTGAGATTAACAAAGCATTTCTTGAATAGAGCTGTATGTTTCTTTCGAACTATTCTTGATTTTCATTTAGAGCCGCCATTTTGGTGCCCTTTTACACTGGAGTTGTAATAGCCCATTTCCGAATTACGCTCCACTGCTCACAAACAAAACCTTTAAGTCGGGGCTAGGTGCTCAAAAATACAACAAATGCATGATAAGTGAGCACCTAGCCTCGACTTCAAGGTTTTGTTTGTGAGCAGCGGAACGTAACTAAGAAATTGGTAATTAGTTTCTTTTGTTAGGGACTCCAACATGGCCGCCCTTTGTCATTTGAATCCCCGGGGAGTGAGTCAAAGCCAGAAATATCAAACAACCTGTATGTTTTAAGCTCGTCTTATTTTTAAATTCAGACAATTGTCGTATTGTGTTTCAAGACGGCCATGAAGAAATATTCTCGAATATATTCCATGGTTGAAATACGGTCACTCAAACGCACCCGAACGTTCGGTTCAAAGAGAACGTGGAAAAAACAATTCAAAGGTATTGAAGATGTTAACACGAGCTCAAGACAAGCTCGAAAGTATGAATAGCAAAATGAATTGCTACCCCGCTGAAAGAGCTATTAAAATATAAGAATATTTTAAGGCTATAGCTTTCATAATCAAATTAAATTATAATATATATCTCCATTGAAATTTTGTATTGTATTTTGTTTGGATTTGAAAATTTGTATGGAGTTTTGAAATTTGAATTTGATTACGAACGTTCTAGCCTTAACTTATTCTTTTTCTTTTTTTTATATAATTTCCTGATTTCCGAAAAATATAGTTTACGTTGAACGAGAAACAAACAATTGTGCTCCACAGGCATGCATCATATATCATTTTAAAAAATCGTATTTATAGAAATTGAGGAATTTAAAGTGAATTTTTCAGTCAGAATGAACGATTTTTCACTGCCGTGCAAAGTTTTACTAAAACAGCCAATATTGCATTTAACAAGCACGAGTTATTTTGCATGTGGACCGGGAAGATGCAATGAATTATTTCGGCAAAGCGGAATAATGAGCTGTCGTGGTATTATGTTCGATGACTGGAAGTGAAAGACTGCACGACCGGTAAAACAATTAACATGTTTTGTTGTAACAACAAGTGGACACAGTACCTTTTTTTTCATTTTTTCTTAAAATTGTTTTTAAAACAAATAATAATGATTGGCGTAAATTAGAATCCAGAGGCAGTGTCTGTTAGTATTACAAAGGGAGAAGAAGAGAAATAACGAACAAACTTTTATTAACTAGAAGTTAGCAATGCTAAGATCAAAATATAACAAGTAAGATCAGTATATTGTGCAAAACAGGACATTTTCCTAATATTTTAGCAAAGTTCAAAGGCTGACTCCTTGGTATTATTTCAGTCACAAGAAATAAAACATGGAATAATTTGACTCACCGCGAAAGAAGCCAAACAAGATGCAAAATGACCGACCAATAATAGACAAATCGTACTCCAATTTACCCAATGCAATAGGAACCCGACCTAGCGAGTCCCCGGACAAAGATCCGGAAAAAAGACAAATTTCTCAAAGGGACGAACAACTAAAGATTTCGCTACCTCACTTCATTCGGCAGCAACAATTATTTTGACTGTACATCTGCCCTTGTTATAAGTGAACGCAGTACTTGATGCTTTCTACTCCACGCTTTTTCCCAAAACTCGGCAGTCATTTGACTCGGCTTTGATCGAAACGGCGTAGAAGAATACACTTTTTTATATTCAAATAAAGTATGTGCAGTAGTTATTTTGGAATTACACTTTTTTGTAAAATAAGAACAGTGAGGCTCAAATCACCCGAAAAATAGGAACAAATTAAGAACAATTCGAGGCTGAAATGAAAATTTAAAAAAAAACAAATTAAAAAAAGAAAAAATAGCAAAATGAGCCTAAAAAGAAAAAAAAACAGCAAAATGAGCGTGGCACGCAGTCATCACACAAAGCATCACACAAATAAATTTTGTTTAATACTTATTATTTAATACAAATATACTCCACTCACATTCTTGAACTAAAACTGGGCATAAGTAAACACAGGAAGGCCTTCAAAGTCAACCATAAAAGAAGATATTGCTGTTAAGAACAAAATAAGAACATTTGAGCCTCAAGTTGTTGAAAAAATAAAAACATTGAGCCTGGGCAAAATCTTACTGGTTCTTATTAAAAAAAAAGTGTAATGCGGGCGCTGATGAGAAATCGGGAGTTTCTTTATTTGTCCTAATATGTATAAATAGGTTTTCAGTAATTTGAGAGAGGATTTAGATGAGGGGCCGACAGCCCGCTCCCTTCTTTTGTCATCAACTTTGGAAACATTTTATAAGAAAAACACTGAAAAACGTGGCCTTTTGGAGCACAGATACCTTTTACTGTAGCTCCCCCCCCCGCCCTCTGCTATTTATACATGAGCAGGTTGTAAAGAACTTAAAGGAGTCTAATATTAGTTGGAAACTGAAATGACAACATGGACACCTAGCTCTGAAGGAAAAATTATTATCTTATAGAATCAAACATAATCAAGGACATAGTACATTTCGTTCCGATTTTTTTAACAGAACAGGTACATCGGGGGGATTAATATTTTCCCGTTATTGTGGGGGACGCACAGAGACTGAGAGAGACTGGGGAGAGATGAAAATGAGCGCCATTTTTCAGTTTGCCAGCTTGCGGAAAACTCTAGCTAACCAGCATTGAGCAAATCCTCTGTAGCTGAAGAAAAATTGACAATTGATTTAATTATACGGTTGGACCTGTGTTGGACACTTGTGCATCATGTCGGCGATCAGCTGTGACCAATCTGCACCTGGAACCAATGAGAACCTGAAGTCGGCAAGAGATCATGTTGCCTGCCCTCTTTGTCACGCGCCTCATTTGTACGTGTGTAATATTTGTTAATCGTGGTGTGTCTCTTGGGGTTCGTCTTCTTATCAAACGTGCTCGAACGCTCAAAATCCCTCATCGTCACAATCGTATTGTTTTTAAAAAAATGTCTGAAGTAGATAAGTTCCTTGCAAAATTTTGGGAGTGGCGAATGGTGAACAGTCCCGAGTTCGCTACCGCGATTGGCGAATATAAATACGATGACAGGCTGGATGACTACTCTTTGGAAGCTTATGAGAAGAGACAGGTATGTGTATGGGGAACTGGAGATGCGAGTGCATGAATGAGTGATGTGGCGAGCTCTCTCCCCGCATCGCTCTCTGCACCGATCCTAAATTTTGTTGCTTGCCGTCAACCAATCATGTCGCGGCGATCGAGTGAAAACATCCCCAAACTGTGTTTAAACATTTCTGTCTGGACCTGAGGCGCTCAATCGAATACTTAAATCCATAAACATACAGCAAACCTTCGGCCAAACCATCTAGTTTGATAATATACTGTATCTGAAGCAGCGAGGGATGGCCATGGGTACGAGCTAAGAGAGTGTCTTATTAATATTCTTTAGTCTAGCCTGCTGCATGGAGAGTTGAGACTGACTCGGACTGGTTTAGAATGTAAGAATTTGGTAAAGTTATATTGGCTTTGGACAACAACAACAACAATTTAACAACAACAATTTCTTTATTTAACCCTTTTGTAAAAAAATTCAATAAGTAAAATACAATATTTAGTAAATAAGTTAAACTTGGAAACTGAAAATCTCAAAAGAAATGATGTGTGCATGACATTGTGGGCCATTGTGTGGAGCCTATAACAATCATAGTTAATAATTATAATAATTAAAGTGGCTTCATCTTGCAACACCATATATAACAGCAGTACATTTAAACTTCAAAATTTATATAAAATTAGGAAAAAAGATTTATTTTTTTTTCAAAATGTATAATACACAAGCTATTAACTATATATGTTGATCTGGGAAAATTGCTGATCAAATTTGAGACCTGAGAACATTAAATAATGTATTTCATTTCGAAATTTCAGAGGCAACATTCTTGACTTGTATAAAATTAATTACGGTACTGTGGTACAAGATGACCAATTTTTTTTGTAGCCAGTGGCCTAAACATTTTATTTATATCAACAACAGTGCATAAAATTATGAGGATGACTAAAATTTTTAGCATATTTAAGACCTGCCAACCCCTGAGGGTCAAAAAACGTGAGAGCCAGCAAAAAAAATCGTGAGATTTGCAAAAAAAATTGTGAGATTTCAAAAAAAACACCTTTTGGTTATTGACCCTGTTTAAATCCGTCACATAGTGTAAACTAAAAGGATCATTTTCTGTTCATTTATTTGCTTATATTCGGTAGAAACTTCTAATAAAAATAATTGTCTTTATTTATAAAGCTAATGTCTGTGTTTCTCATTGTAAGCAGGCGTTGCTTTCTTGCATGACTGCAGCAACTCTCCAGACAGCTTCCTTTTGTGGCAATTGGTACTCGCTTCTGGATAAGCAAGTTTCATAGTCATTGTGTTATATTAGAGCTTCCACTCTTTACTGGCATTTTTCTGCAAAAATGGTGAAATTTGGGGCCCTTGTCATGAGATCGTGAGAAAGTATCAAAAATCATGAGACTCACGGCAAGACCACGAGACTTGGCAGGTCAAATAATTATAATTGAGTTTTAATCTGAGCCATTTCAGTTCACTTGAGAATAAACATACTAGTCTTGCAATTTCTTGCTTTAGTATTCTCAACTGCTTGTGAGAAACAACTGGTGAACCAATAGTAACATTTTCAGCTGTGTGCCTGGGAATTTTAGTTGTGCACCAGGCATACTTGTGCACCTGAAAAAAGAAACCAGAACTTCAGCCCTGCCTTTCTTGATGTTACTGACCACGGGTTGATTATCTCATCCTTGTTTACCTTGTTCTTTGGATGTTCCTCTCCCAAGAGAAAGAACCTGGTTGACATGGTCATGTGGTATCCATGCAGAGTACAAAATAAATATGTATGATTTTGTGTTTGGTATGATAAAAATAGAAAAACAAACTCTAGCTCTCTTGGCTATAAATGAGAGCAAAAATCAATCTTAAGCAAACCTTTTATGTTTATTTACTGGTTTATAGCACCCACATTCTTGGTTATTACCCACAATGCAATCTGGGTATCTTGTGACTGGACCCAACCAGGAGGGAAGGGACTGGGAACAAGGTTGTATCATTCTTGTATCCAAAACAGGACAGCAAACAACCAATCAAAAATCTGTTCCCAGTCTACAATTTATGACTTGCATATAATTTCTAACAGTTTGACTGACTAAACATACATATGATCCGGTTATTTTAGAAAGACTGTGAAGGCTTTGTCAAAGAGCTTGAGAATTTTGATCCAGATAGCTTATCAGAGGTACAGTATGCGTATTAATTCAAGTTAATATTGCAACAGTTGTAAAGTTGATGAGAAATGTTATAGTTATGTATTGTACTACTTCGTGTCATTTTCATAGTTCAATTAATTGTTTTTTAGTCTCTTTTAATGTGGTATTTGTAAAAAAAATATTATTTTAGAAAGTTTTTAGAAATACCGTAGTTGACCGAGTAAGCGCCCATGCCCGAGTAAGCGCCCACCCCCCTTTTCAGACGAAAGTTCTTGCACG
>JAOBYE010279986.1:0-15965 GCA_025403585.1 Parazoanthus swiftii | reverse complement strand
CAGCTTGTACATATTGTCTAATGTTTTAATCACACGCATATATGGATTTTGATCTTTTAGTATTGGGAAATGCAAATATTACAGAACGTTTAAAGCACTTACACTAGCGACTTTTGGTGCAATTTTTCTCGCCGTCACGTTGTATGAAGTATGAACTATTCTAGGCTTAACTGTGCTCCTTTACTATTAAAAAATCGGGAAACTTTCAAAAAGTACTCTACTAAGTTAGCAATGAGTTTATTTTATTATTTAACGTTTGTTCTCAATGTGCTATATGTTTGTTCTTCAATGTTGCTGGCGCAGTTACTGCTGATGAAGTAACAAAGCAAAATCGTGTATTTATTATGGCAAGAACAAACGCCAAACTTACTATTTATCAGTTTTTTTTAAAAGACATTTAGCTTTGATTTTAACGTTCGTTGGAATACAACCACTGAATTGGAGTTATCCTTTTGTTATTTGTTTCTTAGATGAATTTTCAAGGTGTTTTTAATCATAACGTATTGTACGTAAGTTGTCAATTTTGTTGCTATGTTGCGAGTTTCGAGTATTTTTGTTTTAATAATTCATACGTTTTCCTGAATAAGATCGTAGTAGAAACTGTTCAGATTTTGTATTTTATTTCATGCGTTTGGTTGGACGTCTATTTATTACGGTGTTTTTTATCCTATTGTAAACTGGGCTATTTGTTGTGAACTGTTTAGTAGTCCCACAACCTGAAGAGAACATTTACAAATGTATTTACTTGTCACATTCTGGTTGATTAAATTTAGTGACTAGTTGTTTGCAGATCTTCTGTTGGACCTGGTGAACTGAGCTAACCTGAATAAATGTGATGACATTTCAGTCGAAAACTGTTTTGCATTTAGTGTTGTCCAATCGTGTTTCGACATATCGGGTGTTTTTTAGGGTTAATACAGTCGCGTGTTTGTTAGGGTTGATACAGTCACGTGTTTGTTAGGGTTGATGCAGTCACGTGTTTGTTAGGGTTTATACAGTCGCGTGTTTGTTGGGGTTAATACAGTCGCGTATTTATTAGGGTTAATACAGTCACGTGTTTGTTAGGGTTAATACAGTCACGTGTTTGTTAGGATTAATACAGTCACGTGTTTGTTAGGGTCTCAACTGAAGCTTCCGAGCGGTCTTGAAAACTTAACGATTCCCAACAGAACGGTCAACATGAGTCGGGATATTTACAATATCTGCAGCGATGCTCGACGTTCTCAATTGTTAAAATCCCCCAACCTTTGAAGAATTAGATTCCCACACCTCCGAACTCACATTGACCATTTCCCGTTCCCGGTCAAATTCGGATAATCGCTTGGACCGTCTTTATCGTTCCAAAAATTAATATAAAGGAGCAATTTTTTTGCGACAACCCGTACCATGAAATGAAACCAGGCCTTATGGGAAACTACAAAAACAAATGTAACCTCGTTCAGTAAACACCAAACCGTCACCGTACAACACAAGGAACTCTTTACTATCACTCTTTTTATTTCAACACTTTATTAAAATTTGTTTTAGTTTGTTACAGTACTACTAAATAGTTAATATCTTTAAGGTGGAACTATTCTTAAACTTCAGGAAGGCTAACCCCACACGTGTTGCTTTAGTAAGTACACTGACTTATACTCGTAGTTATTTGAACGCTTCTCTGGGTTTTTCACCGTCTTGTAGGTAATTCTTATCATATTTGGAACAGACACAATTATCAGACAGAAAACAATTTTGATAAAAACCAACTTGTCTCTATTGTCGTGTTGACCGATTTACACTGCTTCTACCTTGGACAGTGGACTTTACACACACTGCGGGCAATACCAGAAAAATATCCATAATTTGAAGTAAAAAGAACAAAGATGCAAACAGTATTATATTGTGCCACGTACTCTCTCAGAATTTTTAGATATCTGAACGTGTCGCACGTTCTCTCTCTGTGTCACGCATTATTTCTTTGCGTCACGCCCTCATGAAACTGGCAAGCCGTAAGCAGCTTGGTAAATCAGTTTTACTGGAAAGCGCTTATGAGTCTTATAAGCCACTTTCTCACTCATGCGCAGAGCAACTTTAGCGCTTCAGTTGGCGGGCCACACGTATTGGAAACATGGCATATGAAATAAGATCGATTGTTTTCAAAAGAAGGTAAAAGATAAAACCTTAAACATGTCACAGAATGATGCAAACAGGAGTTGTGATCACCAGCAAAACTATTACTTTGCTCTACGCATGATTGAGAAAGTGGCTTATTGGCATCACGAGCTTGAACAACTAAAAACAGTTCTTTGTCTTATGAGAACGATTTTGTTCAGAGGTCTGTATACCTATGGGCCCTGTTAATGTATTGTGAGCGGACTGGCAGTCTTTCAGCGGAATTGAAGCGGACTGACCCTAAGGCCAATCGAATCTTTACCAACTTCAGCAACCTTGAAAAAAGAAGATAGGATTGTCATGACAGCAAGAACTTGGGCCTAAGAAAACACACAACTTCTCCGACTATCCCAGGTTCCCAGGTCAACAAACCGCTTAGTTGCGGTATCTTAGTAGAGTATTGGGACAGATAGAAGAATAAACTTCTGCTGGGTTAATCACGCCTTCAATTATCTTGGTGCCCATATCATACCGTATCATACAGTATCACACAGCTCACCATACCATACTACACCACACCAAACGTAGCAATACTACGTCACGCCACGACACCGCGTTTCACCACACACCACATGATATGCACAACAACACAACCCATTAGAAACACACCAGCTTCACCACACGACATATCACACCACACCACGCCACGCCAAACCAAATCGCGGAAGTCTAAAATCAAGGAATTTCAAGTCCTTGACAAGCGAAAATCAAAGTCGAAGACTCTTCAGGACCGTACGAACATACTATGAGTTGGAATTTGTTTTAGTTACCTTGCAGACTGTGCAGACGATCCCTTTGTACTCGGGACAAAACGAGGCTTGACAGAGAGGGCATTTCTCCTGCGGCTTCCCCCTAATGTGTGGGAGAATAACACTGATTAGTGGTGCGTGGAAGATCAAACAGCATCTAACACCTCTGAAAGTACGTTTATTTGTGCATTGTCAACACTGTCCTGCATCTCGAGAAATGTGTGTGCATTTTTACTGGCGCCTTCAGATGTGCCAAGTGCTGTTTGAGAAGATAGCCGTGGTCGTTGTTTAGAAGAAATGAAGAAGGGAACATTCATGCTTAACAAAAAAAAATTCCTTTGTGCTACCTGGCCCTAAAACATCAAGTGTAGCAAGTTTTTAAAAGAACTTCTTAACTCTCAGCAACGCTTGAACGAAACCGATGTTAAGGACCGAGGGAGCCCTGTTATTATACGTGCGCGTATATGTGTGCCAGTGTCAGTGTGCACAGACATGTCCATAGCTGTTCATCTTCTTCAACTCTTCAAATCTAATGCTTGCGTGATAGCGCACAATTGGTAAGATCAGGAGTTCCCGGGTTCAATCCTCAACCTGGTTAAGTGTTATAATTTGCACAACCTTTTCTCGATACATCGTCCATGGACAGCGACATCACACTGTTGGTCTATTTTCATGTTGTTTGATCAGTGGACTTAAAAGAACCTACACGCACTTAACGAAAAAGTAGGGTTATCTGAGTGTTGTGGTCTCTCATCTAACAGAGCCTAAACTAATATCAGTTTTAACCCCGATATAACCGAAGCGGGTTCACTGTCAATATACTGAACTTAAGTTGACTCTATTCTACACCAAGTACCTGTACAACGGCTTGTACGACACTCCACAGACAGTGAACGGGTTGTGCTCATCGTACTGCAGCACGTGGGTATCCACGGGGTTTTTGTCGCACGCCTGCAGGATCTTGCGAGTCTACACAGGAAACAAAATTAAATTGGTTAGATACTGTAAAATACAGGACTAAACCCGTCCGATATAAAGCCACCCTTAAATAAGTACACCTTTGTATTATCCCTTCCTTGTATCATCCCAACCATGTATAAGCCCACCATTTTATAAGCCCATCCTAGTACAAGCCCATCCTAGTACATGCCCATCCTAGTACATGCCCATCCTAGTACATGCCCATCCTAGTACATGCCGATCCTAGTACATGCCCATCCTTGTACATGCCCATCCTAGTACATGCCCATCATCCTAGTACATGCCCATCCTAGTACATGCCCATCCTAGTACATGCCCATCCTAGTACATGCCCATCCTAGTACATGCCCATCCTAGTACAAGCCCATCCTAGTACAAGCCCATCCTAGTACAAGCCCATCCTAGTACAAGCCCATACCTTGTACAAGCCCATGCCTACATTTCGCCCGAAGCTGCGGAAAGGCACTGTTTAGTTTTTTAGCTATTATTTCATAGCCACAAACATTCGCGATTCTTACTTCGTACACTCTTAGATTCATGACTTGTTTGACCCTTTGTTTGACCCTACCGTGAATATTGGCACTGAATTCGTCTTACGACTACATGAACAAAATTACTGAACTGAAGGGAAGTTTCTTTTTGCGTGCAGCCACCATTTTTGAATTTTGCCCTCAGGGTCCCCTGTTGCTGAAGTAAAAGCTAGTCGTGATAACGAGGCTTCCGGGAATAAAAAGTGCATAATGCTTATTCCGTAGAGTGAGTGGTTTACAAACCTGAGTAGCGACATCAGGGCGAGGGCCGAGCTCCAGCAGGCGGCGAGCAAACGACGCAGCAGTCTTGTAGTTCTTCAGCTGTGGGGTTAGAGATTCAGATAATAAACATCAACAACAAGAACAATAAAAAACTTCAACAATTAAAGAAGGGAGTTTCTTAACATAAACTTTACAAATTTCTCTTATTGAGAAAAACTTTGGGTTTAAAAGTGACAATTTTAAATGTCACTTTTAAGAACTCCCCAAACGACCGATTGATATAAAGCACTTATAAACTGCAAGGAGAAAACTTAACAGAGCAGAAAAGTAAATATCTGGGTTTCTACTAAATTTTGAAAAGCCAGGGCTTTCCTGAGTATTTTGGGGATTTTTCTGGAAATTTACTAGGAGTATTTTGAAATCACACTAGATAAAAATTTAAAGGTGCAGTCAACAACAGAGAGTCGACTCTAATAAAACATTCAAAAACCGTCCATTTCGATAACACGCCCGAGTGTTCACTGATAAAATTTGAGTCAAGGCAGAAAGCAGAAACACAGTAAATGTAGGAGAACTTGGAACTTGACCTCGACTTGAAGTTGTTTATGTTACTGGGCCAAATTAAGCAGGTAGTGTATATAATGGAAAAAACGATAACTCAAAAGTTCAGAATTTTGTTTTTATTTTTCAGGAGTCAGTCCCACATTTCAGGAGTTTCCAGTAAAGTAAACAAAATTTCCAGTCCTTGTAAGGCGGAGTTTACATAATATTGGATCGAGTTTCATTCCGGTACGACTTCATCCAGGTTCTATACGGAGTTTTTGTATTTTCAAATTTACACCATATTAAATATGTTTACATGATACCTTCCAAAATCTCATTCTGGTACGAATCAATCCAGAATGAGTTCATCTCAGAAGCAGAACCACATTGAAATGTTCGTTCCGGCACGAAATCTGGCCACACGTCCCACAGGTATCAAGTAAAGGAAGTACGAGCTAATTCCAGTAGGAATTAGGCAAGTGGATTGGTAACTGTAGTGAATCATCCACCGATGATTCTACCGCACTTTTAATCCAGAGCCCGGTTGTTCAAAGCACAATAAGTCCTTATTCTTAGTTTTCATGTGACGTCAGAGCCGCCATTTTGGTGCCCCTTTACAATTGAGTTGTAATTAGTTTCTTTTGTTAGGGCTCCAACATGGCCGCCATGCTCTTTGTCATTTGAATCCCCGGGGAGTGGGTGAAAACCAGAAATTCTGGGTTAATTCTACAGGTTCTATTAAGAGTTGACCCAGGATTAGTATTAATCGGGCTTTGAACAACCGGGCCCTGAATAGGAATTTCTATGTAAAGGTGGAATTAAACGTGTGCCCAGCCGGAATAAAACTCGTTCCAGTATCATGTGAACACCACCTAACTCAATGAAAAACATAAATCTTACATTTACAGTACCTTGAAGAAAAGGTTCAAAGCAGTCCTCAGGGTCAGGATTTGATGTACAGGCTGCAGGTTGCAGTGGGCGAAGTATGCTGCCATCTTGAACGAAAACAAATACGACTTTTCAGTACAACTGTACCGTTAAACAGAGATAAGTAAAACAACTGATAAAACTCAAACCAGGCCAGAGACGTACCTCACATAAACGTTTCTGCTCATCAAGTGTTTTCTGGAGGCAAGACAAAAAATCAGAACATAATATTACAGTTAGCACCAAATTATAAGACGACAGTTATCCATGAAACATCAGGCTATCTGTGGTAATCGCTACATTTGTTATACCGGGATAAAATAACAAGAAGACCAATCTCTTTACTCCGTGCCGTCTTAAAACTTGTATTTTGTTCTTTACCTGCCTACCAATCCTACAACCGACCCACTTCCAAATCTATTGTTCTAAATTGTGGCTGGAGAAATATCTGTGTGCAGGTTGGTCTGTCTGAGTAACTACACAATACTAAAGTAGTCTGTGTCAGTTAATTTTATAAAACTTCTCTCTCATTAACTTGTGCATGTCAGTCGCATCACCTTGTATTTTAAGCTTGCAATAAATAGACACAGGGTCCCCCAGAATATTAGCCTGCAAAATAAACTTTAACTAACTTCAAACGCGGATAACCGGCCCGAAATGTTCCTAACTGAAGTATATCCAGTTTGAAGACCCGTGCGTTCATGGCATACATTTCTGCACAGGTGAGTAAAACTGGGATTGTTATAGCAAGTCCAGAAATTGCACCAGTTTATGAGGATCGAAACTGGCAACACCGGTGACTTGCAGGATTGTGATTCACAATAAAAATAAATAAAAAGGTTTTGAATGTTTAAGTAAAACTGTGCACACAAGATTCACAACATGCTAACCACGGCGCTTACACTGTGACCCGAGATACTTTCTATTTAGCTATCTCCTCAAGTTCGACCAGCTAATATGGCAAATGGAACAAACCATCGGAGTACATTAGAAACTTCCCGGACAAACAGTATACTGTACACCAAGCAGACACACCTTGGGTAGTTCTTTCCGTTCCTTCTCCATCTGCAGTCCCAGCACATACTCGCGGCAGATCCCCATCAGCTGCTGCGCCTCCGTGATCTCCTGTTTGGAGTCCACCACCAACAGGGTCACGCTCAGCAGGATGTTGTGGAACTTGTTGATGGCCTCTTGGAACTTGCCGCCTGTTGTCAGCTGATACGCCGTCTGGAAATAGGGACACATCAATTACCATTACGACTGCAATCCTACCTTTTAAGACCCGTGCCTGATCTTATTTGCAAGGGGTTTTGGGTAGGATTGTATGTACGTGGGACGTGGTGCTTTTATCAGGAGGATATTTCCTTTAATATTTATCTTCATTAAGGTTGCACACATCGCAAATAGTGGTTTTCAGAAATGACTGGTCTAAAATACAACAACACACGCTGATAAAACATATAATCCGCTAACTATACAATAAATAAATACATACATATTAATGTCATCTAAACCTTACCTTCTATTAACTACAACAAATGTACGTGCTAAATGGTAAGACACGAGATTAGAAGTTTGCTTGGGAGAGGTAACGCTAAAAAGCAGACAGAGTAGCAACAGATCCAACGTGTCCCATGCATCTGTTGGAGCAACTTTTAAGTTTTAAATGGTAGTCGACTGTCCAATTCTTATTTTTGATAGTGTATTGTGCCCTTGAAGTTCTCGTTTATACAGCAATTTTCATTTTTTCCATGACCCAAATCAAAATGACTTGACTTGCCAGGTTTTCTTGACCCGTAAAAACTTTTTGGTATATTTGGTTTAATGACCCGTATAAACCGTTTGGTACAACAGGAAAGCGGAATTACAAATGTTTTGTCTAAGAAAAGGTGAAGGACGAGTGTGTGAGTGTATATGTATGTTTTGGGGGGGAGTGGTGTAGAACACAAGTATAAAAGACAAATGGATGTTTACTATAGAAAATGGAAACACAAACAGAATATTCAGGGGGCCCATGTACCTGTAGCCGCTGCACCAGCGAGTTCAGTTTCATCCCATTGGCTGGCAGGCCACTCTTGGCTCCAGCCTCTTTCCTGAAAATAACAAAATTTACAGCTGTAGTTCTTCCAATAGCCTTGGTTTTGAGTGTGTTGCAAGACTTTGTGTCAGGTTTAGCATTTTCCTTTGTTACTGAATATATATCAGGATGGATGTTCTTGTTTTGTGTGTGGTGAGGAGGCTATATCGCCAATTTTTAATTCTCTTGGGCATAAACCAGCTGCATTTCCGAATAGTTTTTCAAAAAAGTTAGTTACCAAAGGTTTGTTCAACCAATAACTGTTTGATCTGTAGCCCCAATATTCTTAAAGAAATATAATAGACTTGTTTTTATAAGTATTATTTTGCATCAAAGGTAATCACATAAATGAACCAATTTAAATTTAATTGCTGTTATTTTCGGCGATTGCTACATTTTTCTACTTTGAAGTATTTCGTGTATTTATAAAAAAACCCTGTAAAAACAAGTATCAACATAGGATGTTGTTGTTCAACTTTTGCAAACTATCAACTTTATATAACCGATTTCAGTACCATTTCACATTGCCAAGCACAACAGCCGGTCTCGATATCCTACACGTGAATTAATAATAACGCAAAGCATCACGGTCAGGCCTATATGCGATTCTTTAAACGACTGACTTACCAGTTGCGATGCGGATAACCACATATCGCTGGCAGTGAAGGACCGGCAGGCAATGCAGTACGCGCCCGCGAGAAGGCCAGCATAAACAGCGGTTTGAAGGGTTCAAAGTTTACGACACCAACTTGATCATGGAGAAGCTGGACAGAATCAATAAGAAATAACCAATTAGCAAAACCTGTCACTGACGCATCTCCATTATGCTTGTTTAAACTCGGTGCAAATAAGTAACGTCACATATTATCTGAACAAAAGACGAAGGTAACAAGAAACACAAACAAACATCACAAAGTTTGAGGTCCATAGAACAGTAACTTTCTACAGGAACAGTATATCTTCATTCCCTTGAATCCTAAGCCCACTTATGCAGAACATACACGTAATTATATCCAGTTTGAAGACCCGTGCGTTCATAGTATTCATTTCAACACAGGTGAGTAAAACTGGGATTGTTATAGCAAGTCCAGAAATTGCACCAGTCTACGAGGATCAAAACTGGCAACACCGGTGACTTGCAGCAAGCACAAAGAGGACCAAATTCTTGTAATTATGGAAAGACAAGCGCTGCCCCCGCCCTACCCAAATCAGTCGCACCATAAAGGCTGAACTAAGCAAATATTCCTTTACATGCTTCGAACCAGGCAAATTTGGCCAAGGTTCATCGGGCTCTTAACTTTTCCTTATTTCCTCTTAGAAGTGGGTAAATCTGGGCCTCTGAGTTTTTCTTAAAGTCTTCTCTTATATATAAAAAGTGTGTATACCTTTCCCAGCATGAAAAACAGTGAAGTTTGAAAGGGAGCAGAGACGAGACTTTTTTTTAATACACATATCCACGCGACACATTGCAACCAAAAAGATGCACTAAAATTGGTCTTCAATCTCAAAGCTTTTCTCAGGTTGTAGATGAGGGACATCTTATTAGCGGAGCCCTGTGGACTAGTACGCTTCTGCACGAATGCCAAGCAGAGGACAGACTGCACCTTCAGTTACCATGGCTAGCTTTACAATATTATTGACAGGTCCGTAGGCAGGAATTTTGTTGGGGGGTACAAATTTCATAAACTGGGACTCTTAAAAGCCAAATTTATGGGACAAAAACACGTTTTCTTGGTCGTTTCGATTTGCGATGGCACCAACTGTTACGATAAACCTATTCGGGCTTCTTCATCGTCTTATTAAACCTCAAAATGCGGACCTTTTTGGGTCAGTGGGGGGGGGGGGGTGCGTACGCACAACGCGCACCCCCTGCCTACGGGCCTGTATTTATATGTTTTACAGTAGTACTACCGCATTGTGCGAGTCTGGCTGGCTCGACTCTGCAGGCCTCGGCCAACCCAGGGGTAAACATTTCAACCCTTCAACAGGAGCGTCAAGGTTCTGGTGCAGTCTCAGGAGACTGGTGTAGCGCTCTGTCAGACACCAGCACACGCACCAGCATACGTTACTGACACATGTTTAAATATGTGATGATATAAAACGGCCACCTACCCTCATGGCACTCTCGAACGAACCACCAAGGACATGATCAACTGCCAGATGAGAGTTGTTACACCACACCTGAATCATTATAATAAATAGTTTTATTAGTAACTGTTAGACTAGCTCAGATAAAGCGGGAAACCTATAAAATACAACATCTTTGTGCTCATTCCAGGTTTTAACGGGGCAAAATGTTGCTCGGCCAAACTTTGTCTCTACAAGTCAATAAAAAGTTTATCTAATTGTCCCTTAGAGACCTTGAGTGAGCACAAATCTGCAAGCATATTCGGCATTGCTATTATGTTTTCTTACAGAAGTCTTACTACAGCATCTTTAGTTTGATCAATAATCAACAAATACGACGAAGCAGGAGTCGACGGACCAAAAAAGCTGTGCAGCACAGAGGTCTGCTAACTTTCCCGGAGCATTTGATCCAAAACTTGTTTACAATGTTTATCACATTCACAACCTAGAATGATGCAACCTTGGAAAGATTTCGCTTTACCCAGTTAGGAGGTATATCCAGTTAGAGGTATATCCAGTTTGAAGACCCGTGCGTTCATGGCATACATTTCAGCACAGGTGAGTAAAACTGGGATTGTTGTAGCAAGTCCAGAAATTGCACCAGTTGATGAGGATCGAAACTGGCAACACCGGTGACTTGCAGGTGTGTGATTCACATTGAAAACAGCAAGACTAACAAATACTTAAGTAAAACTGTGCATACATGTAAAAGATTTACAGCATGCCCACGACAACGTTTATGCCGTGATCTGAAGTACATTCCATATTGCCACACATTTGCAGTTTAATGGTCGATCAGTTGGAATGGCAAATACAATGAACCATTTCGAAACTTTTTTCTGGAAAGAATTACCTTTGGAGGGATTTCCTTTTTCCTAATGGAATGGCCTAGTTCCATTTGCATAAAATCTTCATTATTTTTTAAACGAGTTATCAAATCTGTACTCGTGCCAACCACGTCACACTAGACTAGTTGACCAACTAATTTACAGGTCTTCTACCGAGTGTAAACACCACTCCACTTGACGTACAAACTTTCCTTGAATTCAAGCTGTAACATTTTCCTAAATGCGAAGCTTCACAGGAAACTGAATCAACCTCACGCTGTTTCACTGTTCAACTGCTGACATTTACTCGATAATTCAACTAAATGTGCATTTTTAATTGACCTTCATTTAGAACTGGAATACATTAATTTGGTAAGATTTCTAAATACTCCAGAACCTTAAGGCAGTAAATGATAAAACATCTGATCAGAATCAGAGCTAAAATGAGCTTCACCTTTTCAGATCCAGTGAGTTTACCGACATCTATATTCCCCTTATAATATCAATATAAAATAACTTGTTTGGTTTTGAGAATAAAGGAACTGATCACATATAGAGCAAGTTATTTATTATGAAAAGTGAAATTCTCCCAAACTGTTTAAAAGGAATGTAGGGGCAAAGTTTAGGAGACTTTAGCAACACATGTACATCAAATAACAGCCATTTTGGGGGCTGAAAGAGTTTAAACACGCAGCTTGTTTTGTTTACTTTGAAAGAAGCATATACCACTTGAATGAAGAGTTAAATGTTCTACTTGACGTTCAATACATGTAATCATGTGCAAACACACCCACACAATGATACCTGAGACTGGCTTGTGCCTTTGGTTGGCGGAACAAAGTAGCCTTCATCCCCTGTAGGTACGGCTGGCCCAACATCCTAAATTAACAATTATATACGTTTAGATACTAAATACATTGAATCCTTCGAGTGTTTGTGTTGTAGACCATATATGTTTGGGTATTAAATACATTGAAACCCTCGAGTGCTTGTATTGTAGACCATCTATGCTAAGACAGAACCTACATACAACAAATGCCACTGAACTTGGTAACCTCCAGGAGAATTCAAGACACTTAATATTTCTCATATCTGTCCGTTTGTTTGTTGGGTAGCTAAACTGCTGTGATGCTGATCATTAATAAAGCACATATGCAAAACCCTGATAAAAGAAGCTTGAGAATAGGTGAGAGTCGCGATTAATTGTTTAACTCTTGTGCATATGAAAATGTGAGTGGCAGCTCAGAGTTCACAAGAGCCACTTAACAGGTACTTCAATACAATACTTTAACACATGTCCAAATTTAATGAGAGGAAGATGTTGGATAACTTGCATTTTTACAAGTGTAAGAGATTTGTCAACTTTCATTCGCTCTCCTGCCCATTTGCCCTGGTCTTTGACGGGGAACCTAAAAGCTGCCTGTTAACTCACCAGGTCAGGGGGAAGTTCCAGATCCTCGTCACCCACATCCCATCCACCTCCTTCTTCATCACCACCCAAAATATCTTCATCATCATCACCACCAAAACCTCCCTCTGTCAACAAAACAGTCACGTTTTTTAGTTACTAAGTAAATGAACCTGTATTACATTTTTCCCTGTTTAAATAAAAAACAGATAGAATGAATGTGTATCCAGTTTGAAGACCTGTGAGTTCACGGCAATTATTTCTGCACAGGTGAGTAAAACTGGAGATTGTTATAGCAATTCCACAAATAGTACCAGCTTACAGTACCAAACTGGCACATCAGTGGCTTGCAGCAAGGACAGATCACAGTGGGACAAAAATTTTATAAAACAGGGTTATTGTTAACAAATTGTGCAGGTGCTTAACCGAATGTGTGAAGTAGAGAATTTCCATTTGCACAGTGTTTTGCCATTTTTAAATGGCAAACAATAAAATAATAAAATACCTATTAACTTGAACGTTTAGTCTTATTGGAAATATTGAACTTTGGGCCTCGACATATTGACCTTGCTATCGCTCAGTCAATACAGCAAGACCTCAGTTTGATACTTTTCATACCGACCTCACTCTCAGTTAACAAGTACTTTTAAAACAATAATTATTAATAAAAGGTCAGCAAATGTTAACCCAACAATGGAAAATCACCAACTGGAATCTCAACAGAATAACCCACATGGGAAGTATGGACCTTTTTACTTCCACCAAGATTATCAATATCTACTTTCTCTTTACAGTAAAAACATAAATTTGTTGAATGATCGTGAGAGATAGGAATCGATCATTCGCTTGAAACTTTAAGATGAGGTGTAAAATTCTTCCATTCTAAGACAGGTAATGAGAATTTACCAACACATCATTTCACACATGGAAGTGAAAGGGCTAAAATCAAACTATAACAGATGGACACTTGAAAAAGGCATACTGAAGATTCATCTGTAGGAGCACAATAATGGGATGCATAATTCACCTTCGTCGATGATCAATTCAGCATCCTCTCCCCAGCCCTCCCCGGCACCTCCAGTATCCTCTGATGCCACCATGGCTGACGCTCCACCAGCTGGTGAGTGAAGCACAACAGATCAATTTTGGAGTAATAAATGTATTGTTCAGGGGTAATTATGAAAATATTATCATTTGTGCACCAAACAAGAGACACATTTTTTCTACAGTGTACTTGTGAATTTCCAAAGAACATTAAACATCAAGCAAGGTATGATAACGATTATTTTGTTTTAACTAAGGCTGTTGTCAACTACCATGACATCAACTGCTAAGTTTCTAGAATGTTCTTGATTCACATTATAGTCTTACTATTTTGTAGTGAGCTTCCCAAAAAATCTCCATACAGTTTGGTTCACATAAGCTGCATAAATGTTTTGTCGTCTCGAATAACTGATCAGGGCAAATCTCAATGCTTTGATAGAAAACTAAAACTATTCTAACAATATAATAACACATCTCCTTATAGTTATAAAGATAAGTCAGTAACACATTGATAAAATTGTACATGAAGAACTCTTAAACTTTGACAGAAAAACCTACATGACTGTAAATAAGATATTTAATATTTGTTTCATCCATCTTTTAACTATTCTACAATGATAACTATAGTTTTTTTTATATTTCTAATTGGGAACGGCATAAAAAAAAAGATCTAAAAGTCTTGAAACAGAACAACCACAGAGAATAAGCTTACCTTTTGCTGTCATGGCTCCTTCAAAGAAAGTCTTTGACACAGTCAGTAGCGGCCAGTTGCCCTCATTTTGCAGAATGGGAACAGCAGGCTGTAGGAGCTTGGCATTGGGGTTAATTGGTGGTAACTGTGGGAAGTGCAGCACAAACTGTGTTATAATTATGATGATGATTATGATGGCAATAATAATAATAATAACAACAACAACAATAATAATAATATGAATAATAATAATTTAAAAATAATAATAATAATAATAATAAAGATAATGATGATGATAAATTAGTATATTCTTCACAGTTGGTTATTATTTTTTTTCTCATTTTGGTCAAACAGGGTTGGTCGTATCTGTGCTATTGAAAAAAATTGGTCTAGCCTAACTGTGGAATGTAGAAGAACAAAATATATTTCTGTTAGGGTACATATAATAACTATAGCAACAAAGCTGATTGTTGTTTGAGAGACAATTAGTCTTGAACTCTTGAATAAAATAGATGTTTCAACTGATATAGCTATCATTAGACTTTTTTTCTTGCTGTCTTAATGCTTTAATTTTATATCTATTCCCCTTCATATTAATCTATTTTTTCTCTTTAATATTAGCTAACATACAACTCGAAGATCCATTAGGAACTCAGCATTGTTACATGGCTAAAAAAATGGTTTATGTATTATTTTATACAACACTGTTAACAGAATAATTATACATTTCAAATAATATGCTAGTTATGATTGGTAGATTATGTACCCAGACCATCATGCCCAAGAGCTGTGTGTTGCTTAACTAGTGTGACAACTGAGTCACAGGGTCTGAGTCACATCACACTTGTTTGCAAAGAAAACATAAAGTTTCTAACCGACTCTGGGTCCAGACTGAATGTGCTCTTGATATCCTCGCATTCCTCTGCTAAGCCATGGCTTGCGGCAGTCAGGTAGGCCAGGGGGCCTGTGAACAAGCAAAAAGTTTATCACAAAAAGGATTCTTTGTGGCATATCCAAACCTAAATTAAATTGCAAGTAGGGTTTGCCGATTGTCCCACATATAAAAATCATCTTACCTTGTCCAAGGGATTTCAAGATCTTGACTCTCTCCTCCACATCACCAGTGTACAGAGCATTGTGATAATGGCCACTCATGTCCTTACGGATCTCAGCTAAAATCAGAAATGAACAATTTCCCGTCAGGACAATCAAAATATTGGACAAGATTCAGCTGGAGATAATATGGTTTACAAAATGAAAACACATTAACTGGAAACTCTGTGCGAGGTATCAAACATACTAACTGAGAGAAGGGAATAACTCTGCTGAAGATGTTTCCAAAGTAACTAATAGCTAATAATAATAATAACAGTAATAATAGTAACAATAATCATGATGATGATGATAATAATAATAATAATAATAATAATAACAATAATAATAATATTAATAATAAGAGAAAGCCCCCAGGAACGGAGCAAACAGACCTGGTATAAGTGTTGAAGACAGGAAAAACAAGGAATGGATCCTGATAGAAGGAACAGTATACACCCCAGGAACAATCACAGAAAAGACCAAGTTCAAGCGAGAAAAATATGTGGAACTCAAACAGGGAATCAAGAGCTTATACCCAGGATATAAAATCAGACTTGTCACTGTAGTATTTGACTTTCTAGGAGCTCATTATA